>CAXHJY010000422.1:72500-75000 GCA_964016885.1 Eledone cirrhosa | reverse complement strand
AACCCTTTTTCGACATAAACATACACACATACATACAAATACCTGTAAAAAAATTTTTGGGGCCTTTCTTATCAATCTTTTTACATTCAATTATCAGCCTTATACTTTTAAAGTCAATTTTTATGTTGAAGTAACTTTCACCCTTTATTTTTCGATACCTATTTACTTACTAACATTTGTATCCCAACAACAATAACAATATTCATAAACAAACAGTAGACTTTCAAAGTTAATTTTTCTGTAGAAGTAACTTTCCCCCTTTCCTTTGGACATAAAATGCCACCTAAAAAGAGAAGTCGCCTCAGTCGACATACCGCGTCACCAGTGGCGCAAAAGGCTACTATAGCAAACGAATCCTCTGAGGAAAATGCTTCAAGACTTTCACAGACAGCCTTGCGTTCAGCAGAATGTCGAGCCGCTGAAAGTTTCCAACAGCGCACCGCACGCCTAGCCAAAATGGCTTCATACCAGGTTTCTTCCAGGGCTTCAGAGAGCCGTGAACAAAGGTCGAAGCGCCTGGCTAGAAACGATGCGACTAATGCTGCTTCCAGGTCTTTCAAACGTTTAAAACAACGGACGGCTCGCCTTCCTACGAACGCTGCAGCTATGACTACTTCCATGGCTTCTGAAGATGCAGACGGGCGGTCCATTAGCATTGCAAATGTTGCTTCTACTATTGCTGCCAGACCTTCCCACCAACCACACGACCAATGTTCTACGTTCAAGCGTAACAGTCGACGGCGAGAAGCTGCACGCGGTGTGACGAGCCCCAACAGCCCTTACTGGCACCTACGGGCTTTCAAGTATGAGCAAAACGTTAATTACTCGATGCGCTCTGACATAAATATAGGCGAGATGCGCTTCAATTGCCAATTCTGCAATGCTACAAAGTGGGCTGGGGAGCTACCTGCAATGTGCTGCTTAAACGGTAAGGTCACCTTGCCCCCTCTTACGGAACCGCCAGAGCCTTTGAAGGAACTACTGACTGGTTATACCTCAAGGTCAAAAAAAAAACAACCCTGATCCCCCCCAATAAAAAAACGCTCCTGGGGGTACCGGAAAAACTTTTGTAACGAATTTGATTCTCGCTAAGATTCGTCAGGAGAAAAAAGTTGCGTTGTCCGTTGCATCGTCCGAGATCGCTGCTACTTTGCTGCCGGGAGGCAGGACAGCACATTTAACCTTTAAATTCCCTTTGGATTTAGTAAAAACTGAGACACCAACATGCAATATCAGCAAGAATTCACACAAAGCTCTGGTTCTCAAAAGATGTTGCCTCATTGTTTGGGATGAGTGCACAATGGCACACAAGGGTGGCCTTGAGGCATTGGACAAGGCCCGGAAAGACATTAAGGATTCTCCGGCTCCTATGGGTGGCTTTCAGGAGATTTTCGGAAAACGCTGCCTGTCATCCCCAAATGGACAAGAGCTGATGAAGTGCGTGCCTGTCTTAAGTCGTCCATGTTGTGGCTCCAGGTTAATAGTTTGTACCTGAGCACAAATATGCGTGCTCATTTGCATGGTGACAACATGTCTGCAGCACAGAACATTTTAGCACTTGGTGAGGGCAAGATCCCTGCGGATGACAAGGGCGGCATAGCAATCGACACCCTGTGCAACATTGTGAGCAGCCCTTCTGACCTTTGGGAAGCAGTTTTTCCTAATGTCTCATCTAACTTTAAAAACCTCGATTGGCTCAGCGAAAGAGCCATCCTTGCTCCGAAAAATACCATGGTTAATTTTATTAATGAGCAGCTGATTGAGAAGATTCCCGGTAAAGAGAACATCTTCAACTCAGACCCCGACGATATCGTTAATTATCCGGTTGAGTTATTAAATCTCCTTGAGCCCCCAGGGCTCCCACCTCACATTATTAAGCTTAGGGTTGGCTGTCCCATTATGCTAATAAGGAACTTGCGTCCACAAAAGCAGTGCAACGGTACTCGCATGGTCGTCAAGTCACTGACACCCACTTGATTGAGGCCACCATTGTAACGGGGTGCGGAAGAGGGGAGAATGTTTTCATTCCAAGGATGAACCTTTTCCCCTCGGCATCAGATATCCCGTTCGATTTCCGGCGATCCCAATTCCCGGTGAGACCATGTTTTGCCATGTCCATTAACAAGTCACAAGGGCAAACATTGTCGGTGGCGGGCATCCATTTGGGGGAGCCATGCTTCTCCCATGGCCAACTTTATGTTGCCTGTTCCCGCGCAGGGAGCAGGAATGGACTTTTTGCTTACTCTCCTCAAGGGATGACACGCAATATCGTCTACAAAGAGGTGCTATAGATGTTGGTGCAGGTGTTGGAGCTATGCCGTCTGGAACACTATTTCTTGGTAGGGTATCCCATGGCGGACAGATCTGACGCCCAGCGGCATCGGAGCAGTCATCTTGCAACTTTGGTCTACTAAATTCGCTAAACTGCTAGTATATATATATACACACACATACATAAATACATTTATCAAGCAGCAATACCATCCATATAATCCGTGTA
>CAXHJY010000422.1:45000-65000 GCA_964016885.1 Eledone cirrhosa | reverse complement strand
TTGGTCAGTTATATAAGGGACTGGACATTGGTACCTCAGACTGTTGGTGAGTTATATAAGGCACTGGACATTGGTACCTCAGACTGTTGGTCAGTTATATAAGGGACTGGACATTGGTACCTCAGACTGTTGGTGAGTTATATAAGGCACTGGACATTGGTACTTCAGACTGTTGGTCAGTTATATTGGACATTGGTACCTCAGACTGTTGGTCAGTTATATAACTGGACCTTGGTACCTCAGACTGTTGGTCAGTTATATAACTGGACCTTGGTACCTCAGACTGTTGGTCAGTTATATAACTGGACATTGGTACCTCAGACTGTTGGTCAGTTATATAACTGGACATTGGTACCTCAGACTGTTGGTCAGTTATATAACTGGACATTGGTACCTCAGACTGTTGGTCAGTTATATAACTGGACCTTGGTACCTCAGACTGTTGGTTAGTTATATAACTGGACCTTGGTACCTCAGACTGTTGGTCAGTTATATAACTGGACATTGGTACCTCAGACTGTTGGTCAGTTATATAACTGGACCTTGGTACCTCAGTCTGTTGGTCAGTTATATAACTGGACATTGGTACCTCAGACTGTTGGTCAGTTATATAAGGGACTGGACATTGGTACCTCAGACTGTTGGTCAGTTATATAAGGGACTGGACATTGGTACCTCAGACTGTTGGTCAGTTATATAAGGGACTGGATATTGGTACCTCAGACTGTTGGTCAGTTATATATCTGGACATTGGTACCTCAGACTGTTGGTCAGTTATATAACTGGACATTGGTACCTCAGACTGTTGGTCAGTTATATAACTGGACATTGGTACCTCAGATTGTTAGTCAGTTATATAAGGCACTGGACATTGGTACCTCAGACTGTTGGTCAGTTATATAAGAACTGGACATTGGTACCTCAGACTGTTGGTCAGTTATATAAGGCATTGGACATTGGTACCTCAGACTGTTGGTCAGTTATATAAGGGACTGGACATTGGTACCTCAGACTGTTGGTCAGTTATATAAGGGACTGGACATTGGTACCTCAGACTGTTGGTCAGTTATATAAGGGACTGGATATTGGTACCTCAGACTGTTGGTCAGTTATATAACTGGATATTGGTACCTCAGACTGTTGGTCAGTTATATAACTGGACATTGGTACCTCAGACTGTTGGTTAGTTATATAACTGGACATTGGTACCTCAGATTGTTAGTCAGTTATATAACTGGACATTGGTACCTCAGACTGTTGGTCAGTTATATAAGGGACTGGACATTGGTACCTCAGACTGTTGGTTAGTTATATAACTGGACATTGGTACCTCAGATTGTTAGTCAGTTATATAACTGGACATTGGTACCTCAGACTGTTGGTCAGTTATATAAGGCACTGGACATTGGTACCTCAGACTGTTGGTCAGTTATATAAGGGACTGGATATTGGTACCTCAGACTGTTGGTCAGTTATATAACTCGACATTGGTACCTCAGACGGTTGGTTATATAACTGGACATTGGTACCTCAGACTGTTGGTCAGTTATATAAGGCACTGAAAATTGGTACCTCAGACTGTTGGTCAGTTATATAAGGGACTGGACATTGGTACCTCAGACAGTTCGTCAGTTATATAAGGGACTGCATATTGGTACCTCAGACTGTTGGTCAGTTATATAACTCGACATTGGTACCTCAGACTGTTGGTCAGTTATATAAGAACTGGACATTGGTACCTCAGACTGTTGGTCAGTTATACAAGGCATTGGACATTGGTACCTCAGACTGTTGGTCAGTTATATAACTGGACATTGGTACCTCAGACTATTGGTTAATTATATAACTGGACATTGGTACCTCAGACTGTTGGTCAGTTATATACGGGACTGGACATTGGTACCTCAGACTGTTGGTCAGTTATATAAAGGACTGGACATTGGTACCTCAGACTGTAGGTCAGTTATATAAGGCACTGGACATTGGTACCTCAGACTGTTGGTCAGTTATATAAGGCATTGGACATTGGTACCTCAGACTGTTGGTCAGTTATATAAGGCACTGGACATTGGTACCTCAGACTGTTGGTCAGTTATATAACTGGACATTGGCACCTCAGACTGTTGGTCAGTTATATAACTGGACATTGGCACCTCAGACTGTTGGTCAGTTATACAAGGCGTTGGACATTGGTACCTCAGACTGTTGGTCAGTTATATAACTGGACATTGGTACCTCAGACTGTTGGTCAGTTATACAAGGCGTTGGACATTGGTACCTCAGACTGTTGGTCAGTTATATAACTGGACATTGGTACCTCAGACTGTTGGTCAGTTATACAAGGCGTTGGACATTGGTACCTCAGACTGTTGGTCAGTTATATAACTGGACATTGGTATCTCAGACTGTTGGTTAGTTATATAACTGGACATTGGTACCTCAGACTGTTGGTCAGTTATATAACTGGACATTGGTACCTCAGACTGTTGGTCAGTTATATAACTGGACATTGGTATCTCAGACTGTTGGTTAGTTATATAACTGGACATTGGTACCTCAGACTGTTGGTCAGTTATATAACTGGATATTGGTACCTCAGACTGTTGGTTAGTTATATAAGAACTGGACATTGGTACCTCAGACTGTTGGTCAGTTATATAACTGGACATTGGAACCTCAGACTGTTGGTCAGTTATATAACTGGACATTGGTACCTCAGACTGTTGGTCAGTTATATAAGAACTGGACATTGGTACCTCAGACGGTTGGTTATATAACTGGACATTGGTACCTCAGACTGTTGGTCAGTTACATAACTGGACATTGGTACCTCAGACTGTTGGTCAGTTATATAACTGGACATTGGTACCTCAGACTGTTGGTCAGTTATATAACTGGACATTGGTATCTCAGACTGTTGGTTAGTTATATAACTGGACATTGGTACCTCAGACTGTTGGTCAGTTATATAACTGGACATTGGTACCTCAGACTGTTGGTCAGTTATATAACTGGATATTGGTACCTCAGACTGTTGGTTAGTTATATAACTGGACATTGGAACCTCAGACTGTTGGTCAGTTATATAACTGGACATTGGTACCTCAGACTGTTGGTCAGTTATATAAGAACTGGACATTGGTACCTCAGACGGTTGGTTATATAACTGGACATTGGTACCTCAGACTGTTGATCAGTTATAGAACTGGACATTGGCACCTCAGACTCTTGGTCAGTTACATAAGGGACTGGACATTGGTACCTCAGACTGTTGGTCAGTTATATAAGGGACTGGACATTGGTACCTAAGACTGGTCAGTTATATAAGGGACTGGACATTGGTACCTCAGACTGTTGGTCAGTTATATAAGGCACTGGACATTGGTACCTCAGACTGTTGGTTAGTTATATAAGACACTGGACATTGGTACCTCAGACTGTTGGTCAGTTATATAAGGCACTGGACATTGGTACCTCAGACTGTTGGTCAGTTATATAACTGGACATTGGTACCTCAGACTGTTGGTCAGTTATATAAGGGACTGGACATTGGTACCTCAGACTGTTGGTGAGTTATATAAGGCACTGGACATTGGTACCTCAGACTGTTGGTCAGTTATATAAGGGACTGGACATTGGTACCTCAGACTGTTGGTGAGTTATATAAGGCACTGGACATTGGTACTTCAGACTGTTGGTCAGTTATATTGGACATTGGTACCTCAGACTGTTGGTCAGTTATATAACTGGACATTGGTACCTCAGACTGTTGGTCAGTTATATAACTGGACATTGGTACCTCAGACTGTTGGTCAGTTATATAACTGGACATTGGTACCTCAGACTGTTGGTCAGTTATATAACTGGACATTGGTACCTCAGACTGTTGGTCAGTTATATAACTGGACCTTGGTACCTCAGACTGTTGGTCAGTTATATAACTGGACCTTGGTACCTCAGACTGTTGGTCAGTTATATAACTGGACATTGGTACCTCAGACTGTTGGTCAGTTATATAACTGGACCTTGGTACCTCAGTCTGTTGGTCAGTTATATAACTGGACATTGGTACCTCAGACTGTTGGTCAGTTATATAAGGGACTGGATATTGGTACCTCAGACTGTTGGTCAGTTATATAAGGGACTGGACATTGGTACCTCAGACTGTTGGTCAGTTATATAAGGGACTGGATATTGGTACCTCAGACTGTTGGTCAGTTATATATCTGGACATTGGTACCTCAGACTGTTGGTCAGTTATATAACTGGACATTGGTACCTCAGACTGTTGGTCAGTTATATAACTGGACATTGGTACCTCAGATTGTTAGTCAGTTATATAAGGCACTGGACATTGGTACCTCAGACTGTTGGTCAGTTATATAAGAACTGGACATTGGTATCTCAGACTGTTGGTCAGTTATGTAAGGCATTGGACATTGGTACCTCAGACTGTTGGTCAGTTATATAAGGGACTGGACATTGGTACCTCAGACTGTTGGTCAGTTATATAAGGGACTGGACATTGGTACCTCAGACTGTTGGTCAGTTATATAAGGGACTGGATATTGGTACCTCAGACTGTTGGTCAGTTATATAACTGGATATTGGTACCTCAGACTGTTGGTCAGTTATATAACTGGACATTGGTACCTCAGACTGTTGGTCAGTTATATAACTGGACATTGGTATCTCAGACTGTTGGTTAGTTATATAACTGGACATTGGTACCTCAGATTGTTAGTCAGTTATATAACTGGACATTGGTACCTCAGACTGTTGGTCAGTTATATAAGGGACTGGACATTGGTACCTCAGACTGTTGGTTAGTTATATAACTGGACATTGGTACCTCAGATTGTTAGTCAGTTATATAACTGGACATTGGTACCTCAGACTGTTGGTCAGTTATATAAGGCACTGGACATTGGTACCTCAGACTGTTGGTCAGTTATATAAGGGACTGGATATTGGTACCTCAGACTGTTGGTCAGTTATATAACTCGACATTGGTACCTCAGACGGTTGGTTATATAACTGGACATTGGTACCTCAGACTGTTGGTCAGTTATATAAGGCACTGAAAATTGGTACCTCAGACTGTTGGTCAGTTATATAAGGGACTGGACATTGGTACCTCAGACAGTTCGTCAGTTATATAAGGGACTGCATATTGGTACCTCAGACTGTTGGTCAGTTATATAACTCGACATTGGTACCTCAGACTGTTGGTCAGTTATATAAGAACTGGACATTGGTACCTCAGACTGTTGGTCAGTTATATAAGGCACTGGACATTGGTACCTCAGACTGTTGGTCAGTTATACAAGGCATTGGACATTGGTACCTCAGACTGTTGGTCAGTTATATAACTGGACATTGGTACCTCAGACTATTGGTTAATTATATAACTGGACATTGGTACCTCAGACTGTTGGTCAGTTATATACGGGACTGGACATTGGTACCTCAGACTGTTGGTCAGTTATATAAAGGACTGGACATTGGTACCTCAGACTGTAGGTCAGTTATATAAGGCACTGGACATTGGTACCTCAGACTGTTGGTCAGTTATATAAGGCATTGGACATTGGTACCTCAGACTGTTGGTCAGTTATATAAGGCACTGGACATTGGTACCTCAGACTGTTGGTCAGTTATATAAGGCACTGGACATTGGTACCTCAGACTGTTGGTCAGTTATATAACTGGACATTGGCACCTCAGACTGTTGGTCAGTTATATAACTGGACATTGGCACCTCAGACTGTTGGTCAGTTATACAAGGCGTTGGACATTGGTACCTCAGACTGTTGGTCAGTTATATAACTGGACATTGGTACCTCAGACTGTTGGTCAGTTATACAAGGCGTTGGACATTGGTACCTCAGACTGTTGGTCAGTTATATAACTGGACATTGGTACCTCAGACTGTTGGTCAGTTATACAAGGCGTTGGACATTGGTACCTCAGACTGTTGGTCAGTTATATAACTGGACATTGGTACCTCAGACTGTTGGTCAGTTATATAACTGGACATTGGTATCTCAGACTGTTGGTTAGTTATATAACTGGACATTGGTACCTCAGACTGTTGGTCAGTTATATAACTGGACATTGGTACCTCAGACTGTTGGTCAGTTATATAACTGGATATTGGTACCTCAGACTGTTGGTTAGTTATATAACTGGACATTGGAACCTCAGACTGTTGGTCAGTTATATAACTGGACATTGGTACCTCAGACTGTTGGTCAGTTATATAAGAACTGGACATTGGTACCTCAGACGGTTGGTTATATAACTGGACATTGGTACCTCAGACTGTTGATCAGTTATAGAACTGGACATTGGCACCTCAGACTCTTGGTCAGTTATATAAGGCACTGGACCTTGGTACCTCAGACTGTTGGTCAGTTATATAAGGGACTGGACATTGGTACCTCAGACTGTTGGTCAGTTATATAAGGCATTGGACATTGGTACCTCAGACTGTTGGTCAGTTATATAAGGGACTGGATATTGGTACCTCAGACTGTTGGTTAGTTATATAACTGGACATTGGTACCTCAGACTGTTGGTCAGTTATATAACTGGACATTGGTACCTCAGACTGTTGGTCAGTTATAGAACTGGACATTGGCACCTCAGACTGTTGGTCAGTTATATAAGAACTGGACATTGGTAACTCAGACTGTTGGTCAGTTATATAAGGGACTGGATATTGGTACCTCAGACTGTTGGTCAGTTATATAAGGCACTGGACATTGGTACCTCAGACTGTTGGTCAGTTATATAAGGCACTGGACATTGGTACCTCAGACGGTTGGTTAGTTATATAAGGCATTGGACATTGGTACCTCAGACTGTTGGTCAGTTATATAAGGCACTGGACATTGGTACCTCAGACGGTTGGTTAGTTATATAAGGCATTGGACATTGGTACCTCAGACTGTTGGTCAGTTATATAACTGGACATTGGTACCTCAGACTGTTGGTCAGTTATAGAACTGGACATTGGCACCTCAGACTGTTGGTCAGTTATATAAGAACTGGACATTGGTACCTCAGACTATTGGTCAGTTATATAAGAACTCGACATTGGTACCTCAGACTGTTGGTCAGTTATATAACTGGACATTGGTACTTCAGACTGTTGGTCAGTTATATAAGGGACTGGACATTGGTACCTGAGATAATAATAATAATGAAATTATTGTGTAAAGTGCTCAGGTGCACTACAACTCGTCAAAGGTGTATGTATAGTACAGTACATAATATAATATACAAATGTCAGGGAAGTGAATAGTGTATGAGACATGAGGTGTAGTGTTGGCGAATCTCGGGAAGCATGGAGGCCTTAAAGGATGCAGTGTCTCGACAGCTAACAACTGATGCAGGTAGTTTGTTCCATGCTTCAGCAACTCTGAGCGTGAAAAAATGTTTCCGAAAGTCATGGGAGCTGTGCTGCTTTCTGACTTTGTGGGCATGTCCACGTGTGTTAGACACATGGAAATCAAAAAGGTACTCAGGGTTGTTGTTGGCAAGATGGTTAACAATTTTGTGGGTTTTTACCAAGTCTGTTGCCAGGTGTCTGAGCTTCAATGTATCCATGGCCAGGGAAGCAAGTTGTTCAGAGTATGGTAGATGCCTGATGGAGGGTATTCACTTGGTTGCACGTCTCTGAACAGTTTCCAGGTGGTCAATGTTCTGAGCAAGATAGGGGTGTTCCAGACTGGTGATGCAAATTCTAAGTGTGGCCGCACCATAGCCATGTACAGCCTTAAATAGATAGCTGGAGAGCGGCTGACAAAGGTCTTGCTGAGTGATGCTAAGACACCCTCGGCCTTCTTGACAATTTTAGAGACGTGATTCGTCTAACGCAAATCGCTGTTGACCGTAATGCCCAGGTCACGTTCACAAGAAGACTTTTTGATATTAGTGCTGTGGAGCGAGTATGTGTACGCTGGGTTTTTACTCCCAAAATGCATGGTTGTGCCCTTGTCCACAGTTAGCTTGAGTTGCCAGTCTGAGATCCATTGTTGCATTGTGTCCAGGTCAGACTGCAAGCAAGATCTATAGTGTTCAGGATCGGTCCTTTTTATCTCAAGGTACAGCTTGATGTCATCTGCGTACTTTAGTACTGTGGCATTCTTTAAGTTGGCATCTATGTCATTAATATATGCCACAAACAAAAGGGGGCCAAGAACATATCCCTGTGGTACACCAGATGACATCTCATATGGTGACGAATGCTGTCCCAGAACCGTGACTACCTCTCTTCGACTGAGAATGAAGGACTTCAACCAGTTAAAAAGATCATCCTTCACACCCATTGCAGAGAGTTTTGCCATAAGTCTTTTGTGTGGCACAGAATTGAAAGCTTTTGCAAAGTCAAGGTAAACAACATCCACTCATGAGCCGCTGTCAGTGATCCGGGTAATGTCTTCAAGAAATTCGATAAGTTGATCACAGCAGCTGGAGTTAGGGATAAATCCAAATTGCGAGGGCCGGATAAGACTGTGAGAGCTCCAGAAGTTCCAAAGTGTATGTTTGACACAGGATTCCTCATTTTAGTTCACATATATATATATATATATATATATATATATATATATATATATATATATATATATATTTATATATATATATATATTTATATATATATATATATATATATTTATATATATATATATATATATATTTATATATATATATATGAACTGTAACAAATACTGTAGTTCCTTTAATGTGTCTGTCATATTACAGTACAACTGATGGGCTTACAAAACATCTCTGTCTACCAAGTTTTACCCACAGGCTTGGGTTTACTTGAGGAGTCTCTCCAGATGCATATAAAACTGACCTTATATTACAGTCAAACCATTAGGCTTACAAACAGTCTCTTCCTACCCACAAGTCCTTATAAACCCAACCAATACTCTCGACTGTGTCTTCTCCTACCATGCCTGTTGAAGGAGAAGAACAACAACAACAATTGACCGTCAATACGGAGTTTGAGGAAACACGGCAAATGATTTCCGCTTTAAGCCGAGAAATAGCGGGAATAAAATCAAGCGTTTGTGTAGAACCTCACAATGAGGGATCTTACCAGAGTACCTTGTTAAAAAATCTCCGCGTACCTCATGTTGAACCTAGACGCATTGAGAATGCCACTGAATCTGCAAACCACGAAGTGATTGCCATTTATGTACCAGAAGACATAGTTGATCTTCAGGCATTTGCTGCCAGTTCATCCAAAGACTTGGGCTGTGCTCCCGCTAAAGGTGCTCTATGGCTTGGCCGACCAGGCCCGAAATCCAGGCTAATTAGACTGTCGTTTTCGAACTCAACTGAGGCACGTTCACACCTTGTAGCCTCTGGTAAAGCTAGGCGTGAAAGTCGGATTGCTTTCCGAACACGTCCTGGTCTTCCACCTGATGTCCGCCCAAAGCTGCGTGCTGCAGCTTCCTTAAACTGCAGCTCGGCAGAACATGAAAGCTTCAGCCTACGCGATGATGGGCAGATATGGAAGTTTGTTAAGGCTGGTGAAACATGGAAAAGAGATACCAGCTGGTCTGAAAACACTGTACCCACAACAACTGACAAAAAAAAACTGAAAAAACTCTGGGAAACTAAATCAGAACAACCTGCCATCCCCTGCACATAATCATATACTGGAAGCAAGGTACAAATTGTTGTCCTTGAATGCACGTAGTCTATGCAATAAGATTCATCTTTTTGACTCCTACGTCAAAAGTATCAACCCTAACTTCATTACAGTCACGGAAACTTGGGCACATCCCTTACTCTGTGATGGGGTTTTCAGCATAATTGGCTACAACCTGTTTCGTAAAGACCGTATTAATTGTGGTGGTGGTGGTGTAATGGTCTACGTTCGGTCAAATTTGTCGGCAATTCCTTTTGTTGATTTGAACCAATCACAACAGGAAGTTTTTTTCTGCGATATACGTATGACCATGTCAACACTGCTACTTGGAGTCGTTTACCGTCTCCCAAATTACCATCAGGACACTCAACTTTGTGATATCCTCAGAGCTGCTGCCAGGAAAACAGTCACTTATGTTTTTATTGTAGGAGATTTCAATCACCCTGAGATTGACTGGGAAACCTTTCGTTGGCCGCCAAGTGCAAATGACTTCCTTGAGGTAGTGCTGGACTCGAATTGTTCCCAAGTAGTCACCTCCCCAACAAGAGGTGACAACACTTTGGACCTACTCCTGAAACGGTCATTTGTGTTACTACTGAGGAACCTTTGGGTGACTCTGATCATGCTATGATCATTGCCAATCTATCCCTTATGGGCAGTAACAAGAACCACAACCATCTCCAAACTGCTCACTTTGACTGGAATAAAGCAGACTGGAACTGTTACTGCACCGAGTTGGGTCGCCTTGAGCCAATCTTCTGTGAAACACACGTAACAGGTCAATACGTAATAAATATTTTTCACATGTAAACAAAACTTCATTTTAGTTCATATATACATATATGCATGTATATATATATATATATATGTATATATATATATATATGTATGTCTCTGCATATATATGTGTGTGTGTGTATGTAAGTGTATATGTGTGTGTGTGTGCAACATTCTCATCAGTTTTATGTATATCTTTCACTCAGGGTCAGACTTTCCCCTACTGAGACCCTAAGTTATGAAATTTGAGACCCTTTAACAAAGTTTGGGTAAAAATATTTTAAAATAATTATACATAATTATGAATTTTTATATAAATGTTAATGATAAAGAATAAATTATGTATATATATATATATATATACATAATTTATTCTTGGATATGACCCAAGGCTCTGATACCATCAGCACTATAAACACAGAGCTGGCATATCTAAGAACTGACTAACTGCCCGATGAGGTCATAGGCATTCAATGGCTATCATCGAAATATATATAGCAGTAAATAAAGGATTATGAGTTCATGCAATTGACTTATGTTTCGTCACTATATATATATATATATATATATATATATATATAACGGAGGAAATGTGGTAAGGAACCAGGTGGACCATAACGCACCAAAGTACTCAATACTTAGGGTAGTAGAGTGGGTAATAGAACAAGTAGGACCCCGACGGCTGAGCTCAAGCCGTTTCGACGGCTAATTCTGGACCAGAATTAGCCGTCGACACGGCTTGAGCTCAGCCATCGGGGTCCTACTCGTTCCTATATATATATATATATATATATATATATATATAAGAAGGAACAGGGGCTGTGAAGTTGCTGGATAAGGTGTACTTATAAATAAGAGGAAAGCACGAACGGGAGAAAAGTTTCCTTCATCAGTTGTCTGCTGGGGGTCATGGAGGTGTCTACACATTAAAGACAAGATATCTTACCCCAGGACATCAGTAACTAAAGGAAGTTATTGCGGAAAAAAAGGGAGAGAGAGAAAAAATATATATAAATTTCCGCTTGGTTGGTTCCACAACCGGACGGTTGTTCATATATTGTCAAAGTTCTTTAGTCACACATTCTGTGACCTCTTCAGTGACTGGGGATTCTTTTCTTTGTTTTGTGCCTCTCCTTTGTTCTGTCCTACGCCATCTTGTTTTTTTTTTTTTAAGTAAGATAGCGTAGGACAGAACAAAGGAGAGGCACAAAACAAAGAAAAGAATCCCAGTCACTGAAGAGGTCACAGAATGTGTGACGAAAGAACTTTGACAATATATGAACAACCGTCCAGTTGTGTAACCAACCAACCAACCAACCGGAAATTTATAAATTTAATTTATAATAAATTGGAGTGAAAGCAATTGGTGCGTGTGTTTATTATTGGCGACATGACCCTCCCAAAGCATAACAATATATATATACTTATATATTTCAACTGTTTGTATATATATAAATATATATTTATATATGTATATATCTATTTCAACTGTTTGTATATATCGATGTTGTATTACTATGGAAATATTCCCCTGGTTGATTTATTCTTGGTGTCACAATTCTTTAAGTTTTTGTTCACTGAGTAGAAATATAATAATTCCTCACTCATTGAGTGCTTTGTGACTGCCTCTTATGATTCAATTGTTCAGTGCAGCTCTAACTTCGGTTATACTCATTATTTTATATATATATATATATATATATATATATCATCATCATCATCGTTTAACGTCAATCTTCCATACTAGCATGGGTTAGACAGGTTTGTCCCATTTAAGGTAAGTTGGGTTGGGTGACCGTGTCTTGTTCATATAGGAGAGAGTCTGGACGGTTTTCTACAGCTGGATGAGCTTCCTAGAGCCAACCACTTTACAGTGTGGGTTGGGGGCTTGACTGGATGGAATTACTTTGGCCTGTCCTCATGGAGGTGTATGGAGAGGTGGGTTGGGACATACTGTATATATGGTTTGTACTTATGGGAAGTCAGGTTTCCTGTATCGCCCGAGATGTTGGTCTCGTGTCACCTGTGAGAGGTGTAATTGGCCAATTTGATAATTTGGTGTTAGAGAATAAAAACTAATGATAAAATAAAAATATACAAGTATTTTAATGATCCCCCCTCCCCCCTCGAGGGTGTATAACCCTATGTTATAGCTTATTGGGTTTATAGGTAGGTCCTGCACTGAACCACACCACACCACACGACACGACACCACACAACACCGCACCACACCACACCACACCTCACCACACCTCACGACACCACACCACACCGCACCACACCACACCGCACCACACCACACCACACCACACCACACCTCACAACACCTCACCTCACCACACCACACCTCACCACACCTCATCACACCTCACCTCACCACACCACACCTCATCACACCTCACCTCACCACACCTCACCACACCACACCTCACCTCACCACACCTCACCTCACCACACCGCACCACACCACACCACACCTCACCACACCACACTACACCTCACCACACCACAGCACACCTCACCACACCGCACCGCACCACACCTCACCACACCACACCACACCTCACCACACCACACCACACCTCACCACACCTCACCTCACCACACCACACTACACCTCACTACACCGAACCACACCTCACCACACCACACCACACCACACCTCACCACACCGCACCGCACCACACCTCACCACACCACACCACACCTCACCACACCACACCTCACCTCACCACACCTCACCACACCACACCACACGACACCACACCACACCACACCACACCTCACCACACCACACCACACCTCACCACATCACACCTCACCTCACCACACCTCACCACACCACACCACACCTCACCACACCTCACCTCACCACACCGCACCACACTAAACCACACCTCACCACACCACACTACACCTCACTACACCGAACCACACCTCACCACACCACACCACACCACACCGCACCGCACCACACCTCACCACACCACACCACACCTCACCACACCACACCTCACCACACCACACGACACCTCACCTCACCACACCACACATCACCACACCACACCTCACCACACCACACCACACCACACCACACGACACCTCACCACACCTCACCTCACCACACCACACCACACCAGACCACACCTCACCACACCGCACCAGACCACACCACACGACACCTCACCACACCTCACCTCACCACACCACACCACACCAGACCACACCACACCACACCACACCACACCTCACCACACCTCACCACAGCGCACCACACCTCACCTCACCACACCACACCACACCTCACCTCACCACACCTCACCACACCTCACGTCACCTCACCACACCTCACCACACCACACCTCACCACACCACACCTCACCTCACCTCACCACACCACACCACACCTCACGTCACCTCACCTCACCACACCTCACCACACCTCACCACACCACACCACACCACACTACACCACACCACACTACACCGAACCACACTGCACCACACCACACCTCACCTCACCACACCTCACCACACCACACCGCACCTCACAACACCACACCTCACCTCACCACACCGCACCGCACCACACCACACCACACCACACCACACCGCACCACACCACAACACACCACACAACACCTCACCACACCTCACCTCACCACACCACACCTCACCACACCACACCTCACCTCACCACACCACACCTCACCACACCTCACCACACGACACCTCACCTCACCACACCTCACCACACCTCACCACACCACACCTCACCACACCACACCACACCACACCACACCTCACCTCACCACACCACACCTCACCACACCACACCTCACCACACCTCACCACACCACACCACACGACACCTCACCTCACCACACCACACCTCACCACACCGCACCGCACCACAACACACCACACGACACCACACCACACCTCACGTCACCTCACCTCACCACATGTCACCTCACCACACGACACCTCACCTCACCACACCACACCACACCACACCTCACCTCACCTCACCACACCACACCTCACCACAGCGCACCACACCACACCACACCACACCTCACCACACCACACTACACCACACCACACCACACCGCACCACACCACACCTCACGGCACCACATCGCACCACACCACACCACACCACACCTCACCACACCACACCACACCACACCACACCACACCACACCACACCACACCACACCACACCACACCACACCACACCACACCACACCACACCACACCACACCACACCACACCACACCACACCACACCACACCACACTACACTACACTACACTACACTACACCACACCACACCACACCACACCACACTACACCTCACCACACCACACCACACCTCACCACACCACACCACACCTCACCACACCACACCACACCACACCACACCACACCACACCACACCAGACCACACCACACCACACCACACCACACCACACCTCACCACACCACACCACACCACACCTCACCACACCACACCTCACCACACCACACCTCACCACACCACACCTCACCACACCTCACCACACCACACCACACCTCACCTCACCACACCACACCTCACCACACCACACATCACCACACCACACCTCACCACACCTCACCACACCTCACCACACCACACCAGACCTCACCACACCTCACCACACCACACCACACCACACCTCACCACACCACACCACACCTCACCACACCACACCTCACCTCACCACACCACACCTCACCACACCTCACCACACCACACATCACCACACCTCACCACACCACACTACACGACACCACACCTCACCGCACCACACCACACCACACCACACCACACCACACCTCACCACACCACACCACACCACACCTCACCACACCACACCTCACCACCCCACACCACACCGCACCTCACCTCACCACACCTCACCTCACCACACCACACCACACCACACCACACCACACCACACCACACCACACCTCACCTCACCACACCACACCTCACCACACCACACCTCACCACACCTCACCACACCACACCTCACCACACCACACATCACCACACCACACCACACCTCACCACACCACACCACACCACACCACACTACACCACACCACACCACACCACACCACACCTCACCACACATCACCACACCACACCACACTACACCACACCACACCACACCACACCACACCTCACCACACCACACCACACCTCACCACACCACACCTCACCACACCACACCACACCTCACCATACCACACCACACCTCACCACACCTCACCACACCTCACCACACCACACCACTCCACACCTCACCACACCTCACCACACCACACCACACTTCACCTCACCACACCACACCACACTACACCACACCTCACCACAAATATACAACCATAACATAAATTACACAAATCTATTTTTAATAACATTGTCATCGTTTGTGCATTTCTTGTAATTTGTGCAACATGCATTACCATCTATCTCTAGATACACTGCACACACACTTCATGCTGCACACTGCACACACTGCACACCTGCATGCACGCTTAACCCAGTTTTATGAAATGCACTATACACTGCAACATGTCACATGCAATGCATGTTGAATAAGTTACATGCATGTAATATTGCATTATCATCTTTAAAGTCTTGTGTGCATTTCCTGCGTTGTATATGTGCAGCGGTGCATCCGTGTTTCCAATAGACTGCATGTGTAGCAGCTTAGTCATGTAATACTGTAGTCAATAGCTTGTATGTGTGTATGTGAGAGTATGTATGTGTGTGCATGTGTATGTATGTGTGTGTACATGTGTGTGTATATATGTGTGTGTATATGTGAGTGTCTGTATATGTGTGTACATATGTGTGTATATATGTGTGTGTATATGTGAGTGTCTGTATATGAGTGCATGTATTATTCAGTAACCTGTGTATGTGTGCATGTGTTTACATGTGTGTGTGTGTGGTGTAGTGTAGTGTGGTGTGGTGTGGTGTGATGTGATGTGGTGTGGTGTGGTGTGGTGTGATGTGGTGTGGTGTGATGTGGTGTGTGTGGTGTGGTGTGATGTGTGTGGTGTGGTGTGGTGTGATGTGAAGTGGTGTGGTGTGGTGTGGTGTGATGTATGTGGTGTGGTGTGGTGTGGTGTGATGTGAAGTGGTGTGGTGTGGTGTGGTGTGGTGTGGTGTGGTGTGGTGTGGTGTGGCTTGGTGTGTGGTGTCTGGTGTGGAGTGGTGTGGTGTGGGGTGTGTGGTGTGTGTGGTGTGGTGTGTGTGTGTCATGTGGCGTGGTGTGTCATGTGTGTGTGTGTGTGGTGTTGTGGTGTGTGGTGTGGTGTGTGTGTTTTGTGGTGTGGTGTGTGTGTGTGGTGTGGTGTGTGTGGTGTGTGTGTTTTGTGGTGTGGTGTGTGTATGTGGTGTGGTGTGTGTGGTGTGGTGTAGTGTGTTTGGTGTAGGTGTGTGAGGTGTGGTGTTGTGTGTGTGGGGTGTGGTGCGTGGTGTTGTGTGGTGTGGTGTGTATGTGTGGTGTGGTGTGTATGTGTGGTGTGGTGTGGTTTGTATGTGTGGTGTGTGTGTGTGATGTGGTGTGGTGTGTGGGGTGGTGTGGTGTGTATGTGTGGTGTGGTTTGTATGTGTGGTGTGTGTGTGTGTGATGTGGTGTGGTGTGTGGTGTGGTGTGGGGTGGTGTGGTGTGGGGTGATGTGGTGTGGTGTGGTGTGGTGTGGTGTGGTGTGGTGTGGTGTGGTGTGGTGTGGTGTGGTGTGATGTGGTGTGTGTGGTGTATGTGGTGTGGTGTGTGTGTGGGGTGGTGTGGTGTGGTGTGGTGTGTATTTTTGGTTAAGAGATGCCTACTGACTGTAGTAGGTTTCGCTTTGTACTTAGGCAAGGCCGGTCTTCTGTATAATTGTGTAGCGCCAAAGATCTCGGTCCAGTGACATTGTCTTGGAGAGGTATAAGTGTGTGAGGTCGGAATTTATCAAGTCGTCCCAGGTTTTTCTGGGTCTGCCTACTCCGTAACTACCATCTATTTTTATCGCCCTACACTTTGTTATACAGCTGTCATCTTTCATGCGCATCATGTGACCATACCAACGTAGTCTTCTCTTGAGTAAACAACATCTGATCCCTCTTATTCCTAATTTCTCCCTTAGTTCATTTATGCTTTGCTGTTCACATATATTACTATTACACATCCAGCGGAGCATGCATGCTTCGTTCCTCTCCACTCTGCGCAGATCCTCTGCACACAATGCCCAGGTCTCACTGCCATGTAACATTGCTGTTCGTATGCAGGCATCATACAGCCTGCCTTTCATTTTTAGAGAGAAACCTTTAGCGGTCAATAGTGGTATAAGCTCTCTGAACTTTTTCCATCTCGTTCTGACTCTAGCTACTGTACTTTCAGAGCACTCTCCCCCCACTGCTGATTTTATGACCCAGGTAACGGGAGCTGTCCACTATTTCTATAGAACCATCTGTGCAATGGAATGAGCTAGTATTCAGTGGGCACTTGCTACTACTTTCAATGTAAAGTTATGTTGGTACCACAACATCCAGTCCGAAATAAATGAGGTTGTGTAGGTGTCACGAAAAAAAAACACACAGTTCACGCTGTAATGTGGCCGTGTAGGTAACACGGTAAAAACCTCCCAGTCCACACTGTAAACGTGGTTGGTGTTAGGAAGGGCATCCAGCCGTAGAAAACCCGCCAGACAGTCCTATGCGAGCAAGACAACCAATCTTGCCTCAAGTGGGAATATTCCCGTCCAAACCCATGCAAGCGTGGAAGATGGATGTTAAACGATGATGATGATGATGATTATATATATATCATTTCAATTTACGTCCGCTTTTCCCTGCTTGCAAGGGTGGGATGGGAACTGATTCTGGCTTGATTTCTACAGCTGGATGCCCTTCCTAACACCAACCTCATTTACAGTGAGTACTGGGTGCTTTTTTGTCGTGGCACATCCACGACCACTTTGCAGTGGAATGATAGGAACCCCAGTCCCTATCATCTCATTTCTACAGCTGAGTAAACTGGAGCAATGTGAAATAAAGTGTCTTGCTCAAGGAAACAACACATCACCCGGTCTGAGAATTGAACTCACAACCTTTCGATTGAAAAGCCAATGCTCTAACCACTAAGCCATGTGCCTCCATATATATATATAGTAATAATAATAAATTTGAAGACTAAAATCCAAAGAGGGCTCGATAAGGATAAATATATATCAAATATATAAGAACCGTAGAGCAAATATTTCTTAATATAACAGATTAAAGTTTAAGCAAAGAATCGCTGCTTTCACCCTTAATGGGATCTTCTGATATATATATATATATATGTTTCTACTTTTGGCACAAGGCCAGCAAATTACCCAGTACATTACTGGTACTTTATTTTATCGACCCCGTAAGGATGAAAGGCAAAGTTATATATATATAATTGTTTCTACTTTAGGCACAAGGCCAGCAATTACCCAGTGCATTACTGGTACTTTATTTTATATATATATATAATGCGAGACAAACCACAAACCCTCCATCTCAAGCATAAGAACTGTGAAACTGGTAAACGAAATAAATAAATATTCTTAAAAAGACTCCAGTTGCATTTTCGATTTCTTTTCCATATATATATATAGAGAGAGAGGGAGAGAGAGAGAGAGAGAGAGGGAGAGAGTGGTTTATCCTATATACATATGAATAAATATATATATAGAAAAATACAGAAAGAGGTATGTGTTCAATGATAAGGGATAGGGATGGAATACATACCTCTTTGTCTATTTTCCCCTATATATTGTTGTATAGGGAGCCTGGAATCTATTGTTGAGCTCATTAAATTATGGGGAATAACGTGAGTCATTAACTCTGTTTTTTAATTTGATATATATATATATATATATATATATATATGTGTGTGTGTGTGTGTGTGTGTGTCGTATCGTTGCTAGGATGCGTCCAGAGGCGGTATGCCAGTTGAGAGAGAGAGAGTGGTTTATCCTCAATATATATGATATATGACAGTGTCATTGTGATATCAGCTACATGTGATACATGTTATAGTGTGATAGTTATGTTATAAATTAATGTTGTAAAATTGTGCCTGAAATATATATTGTAGAATTCCTTGAAATATCTACAACATGTCAAAGTTGTCAGGAGAAATAGGAAAATATGTCAACTTCAGAATTTTACCAATAATTCTCACTTCCTTTCTCTTTAATAAGATTGTTTTTCTTAATCTTATAAATGTATTTTATAAAAGTTCTTTTATGAAAAAAAATGCTATGAAAGTATTTTTATAACCAGACAGGGTTGTGTGGTTAAGGTAGGTGTGTGACTTGTAACTGTGTGGTTTAGGTTTCATTACCACTGCATAGCACCTTGGGCAAGTGTTTCTACTGTAGCCTTTGTCTGTGTGGGGGATGGTGTATATGTGTGGGTGGTATGTGTGTGTGTGTGGGGGGGTGGGCATATATATGTGTGTCCATTACCATGATTCATTATTTATATTTTGCCATAA
>CAXHJY010000422.1:0-37500 GCA_964016885.1 Eledone cirrhosa | reverse complement strand
CACCACTACACCACCACCACCACCCCACCACCACATCACCACACCACCACACCACTACACCACCACCACCACACCACCACCACCACCCCACCACCACATCACCACCACCACACCACCACACCACCACACCACCACCACCCCACCACCCCACCATCACACCACTACACCACCCCCACCCCACCACCACACCATCACCACCACCACACCACCACACCACTACACCACCACCACCACCCCACCACCACATCACCACCACCACACCACCACACCACTACACCACCACCACACCATCACCACCACCACACCACCACACCACTACACCACCACCACCACACCACCACCACCACCCCACCACCACATCACCACCACCACACCACCACACCACCACACCACTACACCACACAATCTCAGACATGTACATCTCCCAAACATTAAGAATAACTCATAAGAATCAATCAATAATGATCAAAGAATAATATTCAAAGTTCTATGGAGAATTTATAACTGACTTTAGATTGTTCGGTGTGTTTTGGTTTTTATCAGATTCCATTATAATAGACATCGGTAATTTGGTAGACGGTACTAATTGGTCTCAACATTAATTACAACACTTACATTTCTTTTATTACAGATTCTTACATATTATGATGTGATACACAGAATATATAGCATATATATATATATATATATATATATATATATATATATATATATATATATATACATATATATACTTTATTCCGGGTTGAATCGGAGGTAACCACAGTAAGTAAGGTACTCAATACATAGCAGAGTATAAAAGTTTTAATATAGATGAGATTCTACAGGACTAAAACTGTTTCATTCATTAGAAATCATCAGGAATCCTGATTCCTGATGATTTCTAATGAATGAAACAGTTTTAGTCCTGTAGAATCTCATCTATATATATAATATATATATATATATATATAGATATAGATAGGTAAATATACACAATATATATATATATATATATATATATATATATATATATATTATGACATGATAGACATAGTATATATATTATGATGTGATAGTCATAGTGTATGTGTATATATCTATATATAGCATATATATTGATACATATGATACAAACAGGACAGTATATATATATGGATTATTATGACATGATTGACATGGTATATATCATGTCACAACAGACATATATATATCATATTGACATTATATTGTGTCAAAAAAAGAAAAATATATATGCCCCAGCATGGCCTCAGCCGGTTGGCTGGAACAGGTAAAAGAGAATATGTGAAGTTTAATATAGAAATGACTTCTACCGGACTAGAAATGTGGTGTATCCGCGACTGAACCAGGGACTCGCATATTTAACCCTTTAATTACTCTATATTTACTATCATATTTTCACGGTAAACACTTTATCTCATATATATATATAATATACTAGCAGAATGGCCCGGCGTTGCTCGGGATTTGCTCTAGGGTTCTTATATATCTCATATATATTTATCCTTATCGAGCCTCGTGAAATAAATACGTTTGTTTATATTTTGTTATTGTGTATGCAAAAATATCTGTACACAAATATATAATTATATATATATATATATATATATATATTAAAATAACAGATTAAAGTTTAAGCAAAGAATCGCTGCTTTCACCCTTAACGGGATCTTCTGAAACTAAAAAAAATCAATCTGAACGCAGAAGTAAATATTTCGAAAAACATTTCAAACTATATATATATATATATACACTCACTATATATACATATATACACACACACACTATATATACATATATACACACACACTATATATACATATATACACACAGACACAGATAGTGTCATATTGTCGTAATGCAGACAGCCAGACATACAGACAGATATTATAAGGGTGCAACATTATATCTATGTATCTATCTAAAAAGAAAGACTTAAGAATTATAGAGAGAGATCGTTAAATTGCCTAATGTGGTCCCTGGGGCATTGGAAACTCTCACAGGACCATATGTATTACATGTGTAAAGTTTGAAAACAATCGGTTTTCTATCTATGGGGTCCCTATCATTCCACTGTAAAGTGGTCGTGGAGGTGCCACGGCAACAAAGCACCCAGCACTCACTGTAAATGAGGTTGGTGTTAGGAAGGGCATCCAGCTGTAGAGATGGAGCCAGCATCAGTTCCCGTCCCACCCTTGCAAGCAGGGAAAAGTGGACGTAAACTATATATATATATATACTTTAGGCAACTTTTGGGGAGGGCAAAATCGATTACATCGACCCCAGTCCATTACTGGTGCTTTATTTTAGACAGATACGTCTAATGATTTCGGAGCAAATTCTTTGAAAGAATTTGCTCCGCAATCATTAGACGTGTCCGTCGAACCTGCGGGTCCAGAATCAGACAGATCCACACAATGACCGCATCTCCAGCTGTCTGCCGGCCAAACAATTGTAACACACAATACAGTTCAGATGCATCACTGATTTTTGGTTTTCTATTATATCATACTCTGCTCTGCTCGAGCATAGAGTGCTCAACCGGCATACCGCCTATGGAAGCATCTTAGCTACCATCAGACACACATATATATATATTTAATGATTTCTAATTTAGGCACAAGGCTAACAATTCAGGGAGAGGGTAAAGTCGATTAAATTGATTCCAGTACATTACTGGTACCTTATTTTATTGACCCCGTAAAAATGAAAAGTAAAGCTAACTTCAGCAGGATTTGAGAGAGAAGAAGAGGGAGACAGAGAGGGAGGGAGAGAGAGGTAGAGAGAGGGAGGGAGAGAGAGAGGTAGGGAGAGAGGGAGAGGTAGAGAGAGGTAGGGAGAGAGAGAGAGGGGTTCATAGAGGTAGAGAGAGAGGGGTTCATAGAGGTAGAGAGAGGTAGAGAGAGAGAGAGAGGTAGAGAGAGAGAGCAGTAGAGAGAGAGAGAGCGGTAGAGAGAGAGGTAGAGAGATGAGGTAGAGAGTGGTAGAGAGATGAGGTAGAGAGAGAGATAGAGAGGTAGATAGAGAGGTAGAGATGGAGGTAGAGGGAGGTAGAGAGAGAGGTGGAGGGAGGTAGAGAGAGAGGTAGAGAGAGAGAGGGGTAGAGAGAGAGGTAGAGAGGTAGAGATGGAGGTAGAGAGAGAGGGGGTAGAGAGAGAGAGGTAGAGAGATGAGGTAGAGAGAGAGGTAGAGAGAGAGAGATAGAGCGGTAGAGAGAGAGTTAGAGGGAGGTAGAGAGAGAGGTAGAGGGAGGTGGAGAGGGGTGTAGAGAGAGAGGGGTAGAGGGAGGTAGAGAGGGGTATAGGGAGGTAGAGAGAGGAGTGTAGAGAGAGAGAGGTAGAGAGGTAGAGAGAGAGAGAGAGAGAGGTAGAGAGAGAGAAAGAGAGGTAGAGGTAGAGAGAGAGCGGTAGAGAGAGAGCGGTAGAGAGAGAGAGAGAGAGGGATGAGATGAGGTAGAGAGAGAGGTAGAGAGGTAAATGTAGTATCAGTCCAAGTGTTATTGTAGTAACTAGAGAAATATTATAAATGTGATCATGTTCACTTCATTAACACACCTGTACCACCACCTGTACCACCACCTGTACCACCACCTACACCACCTGTACCACCACCTGTACCACCACCTACACCACTACCTGTACCACCACCTACACCACCACAACACCACCATCACCCCTCCCCAAAACAATGTCTAACAACCAACAGTTGTACTGCCAGACACATATTTCCATGAAACCCTGTGTATTAATGGAGGAGGAGATAACTGTTGCATGCAGCACACACTGCACTTAGGGTGTGCAGTCACGTGGAAAGATTGCACGACAGGTGAGTGGCATTGCCCTTATTGTACCCCCCCCACACACACACACATTGGTCACACATTGAGGGGGGGGGTTCTGTTGAGGATGTATATATACATTGCAGGTGTATATGTATATACACCTGATTACCTTTGCTTAACACATACATACCTAAACAAGCACAGACACACAAACAGGCATAAATACACATGGATACACAGGTATCATCATCATCATCATTTCACGTCCACTTTTCCCTGCTTGCAAGGGTGGGACGGGAACTGATTCTGGCTCCATCTCTACAGCTGGATGCCCTTCCTAACACCAACCTCATTTACAGTGAGTGCTGGGTGCTTTTTTGCAGTGGAATGATAGGGTCCCCAGTCCCTGGCATCTCATTTCTACAGCTGAGTAAACTGGAGCAATGTGAAATAAAGTGTCTTGCTCAAGGAAACAACACATCACCCGGTCTGAGAATTGAACTCACAACCTTTCGATTGCAAGGCCAATGCTCTAACCACTAAGCCATGTGCCTCCAGGTATGTATATATATATACGTACACTACATATATACACACACTACATATATATACACACTACATATATATATATATATACACACTACATATATATATATATATACACTACACACCTATCTCTCTCTATATCTATATACACACACACATATATATATACACACACACACATATATACACACACACACACATATATACACACACACACATATGCACACACAGACACATATACACACACACATATACACACACACACATACACACGTATGCACACACATATATGCACACATACACATATGCACACGCACCTATATATACACACACACACATATATATATACACCCACATACATATATATATATATATACACACACACACACATGTTTATATATATGTGAAGGCACAACATGGCTCAATGGTTACAGCATCGGGTTTACAATTGTGAGGTTGTCAGTTCGATTCTCAGACTGAGCCTTGTGTTGTGTCCTTCAGCAAGACACTTTATTACACGTTGCTCCAGTCCACTGTGTCCTTGAGCAAGACACTTTATTACACGTTGCTCCAGTCAATTGTGTCCTTGAGCAAGACACTTTATTACACGTTGCTCCAGTCCACTGTGTCCTTGAGCAAGACACTTTATTACACGTTGCTCCAGTCCATTGTGTCCTTGAGCAAGACACTTTATTACACGTTGCTCCAGTCAATTGTGTCCTTCAGCAAGACACTTTATTACACGTTGCTCCAGTCAATTGTGTCCTTCAGCAAGACACTTTATTACACGTTGCTCCAGTCCACTGTGTCCTTGAGCAAGACACTTTATTACACGTTGCTCCAGTCAATTGTGTCCTTCAGCAAGACACTTTATTACACGTTGCTCCAGTCCATTGTGTCCTTGAGCAAGACACTTTATTACACGTTGCTCCAGTCAATTGTGTCCTTCAGCAAGACACTTTATTACACGTTGCTCCAGTCAATTGTGTCCTTCAGCAAGACACTTTATTACACGTTGCTCCAGTCCACTGTGTCCTTGAGCAAGACACTTTATTACACGTTGCTCCAGTCAATTGTGTCCTTCAGCAAGACACTTTATTACACGTTGCTCCAGTCCACTGTGTCCTTGAGCAAGACACTTTATTACACGTTGCTCCAGTCCATTGTGTCCTTGAGCAAGACACTTTATTACACGTTGCTCCAGTCAATTGTGTCCTTCAGCAAGACACTTTATTACACGTTGCTCCAGTCAATTGTGTCCTTCAGCAAGACACTTTATTACACGTTGCTCCAGTCCATTGTGTCCTTGAGCAAGACACTTTATTACACGTTGCTCCAGTCCATTGTGTCCTTGAGCAAGACACTTTATTACACGTTGCTCCAGTCCACTGTGTCCTTGAGCAAGACACTTTATTACACGTTGCTCCAGTCAATTGTGTCCTTGAGCAAGACACTTTATTACACGTTGCTCCAGTCAATTGTGTCCTTCAGCAAGACACTTTATTACATGTTGCTCCAGTCAATTGTGTCCTTGAGCAAGACACTTTATTACACGTTGCTCCAGTCAATTGTGTCCTTCAGCAAGACACTTTATTACACGTTGCTCCAGTCAATTGTGTCCTTCAGCAAGACACTTTATTACATGTTGCTCCAGTCAATTGTGTCCTTGAGCAAGACACTTTATTACACGTTGCTCCAGTCCATTGTGTCCTTGAGCAAGACACTTTATTACACGTTGCTCCAGTCCATTGTGTCCTTGAGCAAGACACTTTATTACACGTTGCTCCAGTCCACTGTGTCCTTGAGCAAGACACTTTATTACACGTTGCTCCAGTCAATTGTGTCCTTCAGCAAGACACTTTATTACACGTTGCTCCAGTCAATTGTGTCCTTCAGCAAGACACTTTATTACATGTTGCTCCAGTCCATTGTGTCCTTGAGCAAGACACTTTATTACACGTTGCTCCAGTCAATTGTGTCCTTCAGCAAGACACTTTATTACACGTTGCTCCAGTCAATTGTGTCCTTGAGCAAGACACTTTATTACACGTTGCTCCAGTCAATTGTGTCCTTGAGCAAGACACTTTATTACACGTTGCTCCAGTCAATTGTGTCCTTCAGCAAGACACTTTATTACACGTTGCTCCAGTCAATTGTGTCCTTGAGCAAGACACTTTATTACACGTTGCTCCAGTCAATTGTGTCCTTCAGCAAGACACTTTATTACACGTTGCTCCAGTCAATTGTGTCCTTCAGCAAGACACTTTATTACACGTTGCTCCAGTCAATTGTGTCCTTGAGCAAGACACTTTATTACACGTTGCTCCAGTCAATTGTGTCCTTGAGCAAGACACTTTATTACACGTTGCTCCAGTCAATTGTGTCCTTCAGCAAGACACTTTATTACACGTTGCTCCAGTCAATTGTGTCCTTCAGCAAGACACTTTATTACATGTTGCTCCAGTCAATTGTGTCCTTCAGCAAGACACTTTATTACACGTTGCTCCAGTCCATTGTGTCCTTGAGCAAGACACTTTATTACATGTTGCTCCAGTCCATTGTGTCCTTCAGCAAGAGACTTTATTACACGTTGCTCCAGTCCATTGTGTCCTTGAGCAAGACACTTTATTACACGTTGCTCCAGTCCACTGTGTCCTTGAGCAAGACACTTTATTACACGTTGCTCCAGTCAATTGTGTCCTTCAGCAAGACACTTTATTACACGTTGCTCCAGTCAATTGTGTCCTTGAGCAAGACACTTTATTACACGTTGCTCCAGTCAATTGTGTCCTTCAGCAAGACACTTTATTACACGTTGCTCCAGTCAATTGTGTCCTTCAGCAAGACACTTTATTACACGTTGCTCCAGTCAATTGTGTCCTTCAGCAAGACACTTTATTACACGTTGCTCCAGTCCATTGTGTCCTTGAGCAAGACACTTTATTACACGTTGCTCCAGTCCACTGTGTCCTTGAGCAAGACACTTTATTACACGTTGCTCCAGTCAATTGTGTCCTTCAGCAAGACACTTTATTACACGTTGCTCCAGTCCACTGTGTCCTTCAGCAAGACACTTTACTTCACGTTGCTCCAGTCCATTGTGTCCTTCAGCAAGACACTTTATTACACGTTGCTCCAGTCCACTGTGTCCTTCAGCAAGACACTTTACTTCACGTTGCTCCAGTCCATTGTGTCCTTCAGCAAGAGACTTTATTACACGTTGCTCCAGTCCATTGTGTCCTTCAGCAAGACACTCTATTACATGTTGCTCCAGTCCACTGTGTCCTTCAGAAAGACACTTTATTACACGTTGCTCCAGTCCATTGTGTCCTTCAGAAAGACACTTTATTACACGTTGCTCCAGTCCATTGTGTCCTTCAGCAAGACACTCTATTACATGTTGCTCCAGTCCATTGTGTCCTTCAGAAAGACACTTTATTACACGTTGCTCCAGTCCATTGTGTCCTTGAGCAAGACACTTTATTACATGTTGCTCCAGTCCATTGTGTCCTTCAGAAAGACACTTTATTACACGTTGCTCCAGTCCATTGTGTCCTTCAGCAAGACACTTTATTACACGTTGCTCCAGTCCATTGTGTCCTTCAGCAAGACACTTTATTACATGTTGCTCCAGTCCATTGTGTCCTTCAGCAAGACACTTTATTACACATTGCTCCAGTCCACTGTGTCCTTGAGCAAGACACTTTATTACACGTTGCTCAAGTCCATTGTGTCCTTCAGAAAGACACTTTATTACACGTTGCTCCAGTCCACTGTGTCCTTCAGCAAGACACTCTATTACATGTTGCTCCAGTCCACTGTGTCCTTCAGCAAGACACTTTATTACACGTTGCTCCAGTCCATTGTGTCCTTCAGAAAGACACTTTATTACACGTTGCTCCAGTCCACTGTGTCCTTCAGCAAGACACTTTATTACACGTTGCTCCAGTCCACTGTGTCCTTCAGCAAGACACTTTACTTCACGTTGCTCCAGTCCATTGTGTCCTTCAGCAAGACACTTTATTACACGTTGCTCCAGTCCACTGTGTCCTTCAGCAAGACACTTTACTTCACGTTGCTCCAGTCCATTGTGTCCTTCAGCAAGACACTTTATTACACGTTGCTCCAGTCCACTGTGTCCTTGAGCAAGACACTTTACTTCACGTTGCTCCAGTCCATTGTGTCCTTCAGCAAGACACTTTATTACACGTTGCTCCAGTCCACTGTGCCCTTGAGCAAGACACTTTACTTCACGTTGCTCCAGTCCATTGTGTCCTTGAGCAAGACACTTTACTTCACGTTGCTCCAGTCCATTGTGTCCTTCAGCAAGACACTTTATTTCACATTGCTCCAGTCCATTGTGTCCTTCAGCAAGACACTTTATTACATGTTGCTCCAGTCCACTGTGTCCTTCAGCAAGACACTTTATTACATGTTGCTCCAGTCCATTGTGTCCTTGAGCAAGACACTATACTTCACGTTGCTCCAGTCCACTGTGTCCTTCAGCAAGACACTTTACTTCACGTTGCTCCAGTCCACTGTGTCCTTCAGCAAGACACTTTATTACACGTTGCTCCAGTCCACTGTGTCCTTCAGCAAGACACTTTATTACACGTTGCTCCAGTCCATTGTGTCCTTCAGCAAGACACTTTATTACACGTTGCTGCAGTCCACTGTGTCCTTGAGCAAGACACTTTATTTCACGTTGCTCCAGTCCACTGTGTCCTTCAGCAAGACACTTTATTACACGTTGCTCCAGTCCACTGTGTCCTTGAGCAAGACACTTTATTACATGTTGCTCCAGTCCATTGTGTCCTTGAGCAAGACACTTTACTTCACGTTGCTCCAGTCCACTGTGTCCTTCAGCAAGACACTTTATTTCACGTTGCTCCAGCCCACTGTGTCCTTGAGCAAGACACTTTACTTCACGTTGCTCCAGTCCACTGTGTCCTTCAGCAAGACACTTTATTACACGTTGCTCCAGTCCATTGTGTCCTTCAGCAAGACACTTTATTACACGTTGCTCCAGTCCACTGTGTCCTTCAGCAAGACACTTTATTACACGTTGCTCCAGTCCACTGTGTCATTGTGCAAGACACTTTATTACATGTTGCTCCAGTCCACTGTGTCCTTCAGCAAGACACTTTATTACACGTTGCTCCAGTCCACTGTGTCATTGTGCAAGACACTTTATTACATGTTGCTCCAGTCCACTGTGTCCTTCAGCAAGACACTTTATTACACGTTGCTCCAGTCCACTGTGTCATTGTGCAAGACACTTTATTACATGTTGCTCCAGTCCACTGTGTCCTTCAGCAAGACACTTTATTACACGTTGCTCCAGTCCACTGTGTCCTTGAGCAAGACACTTTATTACACATTGCTCCAGTCCACTGTGTCCTTCAGCAAGACACTTTATTACACATTGCTCCAGTCCACTGTGTCCTTCAGCAAGACACTTTATTACACATTGCTCCAGTCCACTGTGTCCTTCAGCAAGACACTTTATTACACGTTGCTCCAGTCCACTGTGTCATTGTGCAAGACACTTTATTACATGTTGCTCCAGTCCACTGTGTCCTTCAGCAAGACACTTTATTACACATTGCTCCAGTCCACTGTGTCCTTCAGCAAGACACTTTATTACACATTGCTCCAATCCACTGTGTCCTTCAACAAGACACTTTATTACACATTGCTCCAGTCCACTGTGTCCTTCAACAAGACACTTTATTACATGTTGCTCCAGTCCACTGTGTCCTTCAGCAAGACACTTTATTACATGTTGCTCCAGTCCACTGTGTCCTTCAGCAAGACACTTTATTACACATTGCTCCAGTCCACTGTGTCCTTCAACAAGACACTTTATTACACATTGCTCCAGTCCACTGTGTCCTTCAACAAGACACTTTATTACATGTTGCTCCAGTCCACTGTGTCCTTCAGCAAGACACTTTATTACATGTTGCTCCAGTCCATTGTGTCCTTGAGCAAGACACTTTATTACATGTTGCTCCAGTCCACTGTGTCCTTCAGCAAGACACTCTATTACACGTTGCTCCAGTCCACTGTGTCCTTCAGCAAGACACTTTATTACACATTGCTCCAGTCCACTGTGTCCTTCAACAAGACACTTTATTACACATTGCTCCAGTCCACTGTGTCCTTCAACAAGACACTTTATTACATGTTGCTCCAGTCCACTGTGTCCTTCAGCAAGACACTTTATTACATGTTGCTCCAGTCCATTGTGTCCTTCAGCAAGACACTTTATTACACATTGCTCCAGTCCACTGTGTCCTTCAGCAAGACACTTTATTACACGTTGCTGCAGTCCACTGTGTCCTTCAGCAAGACACTTTATTACATGTTGCTCCAGTCCACTGTGTCCTTCAGCAAGACACTTTATTACATGTTGCTCCAGTCCATTGTGTCCTTTAGCAAGACACTTTATTACACGTTGCTCCAGTCCACTGTGTCCTTCAGCAAGACACTTTATTACACGTTGCTCCAGTCCACTGTGTCCTTCAACAAGACACTCTATTACACGTTGCTCCAGTCCACTGTGTCCTTCAGCAAGACACTCTATTACACGTTGCTCCAGTCCACTGTGTCCTTCAGCAAGACACTCTATTACACGTTGCTCCAGTCCACTGTGTCCTTCAGCAAGACACTCTATTACACGTTGCTCCAGTCCACTGTGTCCTTCAGCAAGACACTCTATTACACGTTGCTCCAGTCCACTGTGTCCTTCAGCAAGACACTCTATTACACGTTGCTCCAGTCCACTGTGTCCTTCAGCAAGACACTTTATTACACGTTGCTCCAGTCCATTGTGTCCTTCAGCAAGACACTTTATTACACGTTGCTCCAGTCCACTGTGTCCTTCAACAAGACACTTTATTACATGTTGCTCCAGTCCACTGTGTCCTTCAACAAGACACTTTATTACACGTTGCTCCAGTCCATTGTGTCCTTCAGCAAGACACTCTATTACACGTTGCTCCAGTCCACTGTGTCCTTCAACAAGACACTTTATTACACGTTGCTCCAGTCCACTGTGTCCTTCAACAAGACACTCTATTACACGTTGCTCCAGTCCACTGTGTCCTTCAGCAAGACACTTTATTACACGTTGCTCCAGTCCACTGTGTCCTTCAGCAAGACACTTTATTACACGTTGCTCCAGTCCATTGTGTCCTTCAGCAAGACACTCTATTACACGTTGCTCCAGTCCACTGTGTCCTTCAACAAGACACTCTATTACACGTTGCTCCAGTCCACTGTGTCCTTCAGCAAGACACTCTATTACATGTTGCTCCAGTCCACTGTGTCCTTCAGCAAGACACTTTATTACACGTTGCTCCAGTCCACTGTGTCCTTCAACAAGACACTTTATTACACGTTGCTCCAGTCCATTGTGTCCTTCAGCAAGACACTCTATTACACGTTGCTCCAGTCCACTGTGTCCTTCAACAAGACACTTTATTACACGTTGCTCCAGTCCACTGTGTCCTTCAACAAGACACTCTATTACACGTTGCTCCAGTCCACTGTGTCCTTCAGCAAGACACTTTATTACACGTTGCTCCAGTCCACTGTGTCCTTCAACAAGACACTCTATTACACGTTGCTCCAGTCCACTGTGTCCTTCAGCAAGACACTTTATTACACGTTGCTCCAGTCCATTGTGTCCTTCAGCAAGACACTCTATTACACGTTGCTCCAGTCCACTGTGTCCTTCAGCAAGACACTTTATTACACGTTGCTCCAGTCCATTGTGTCCTTCAGCAAGACACTCTATTACACGTTGCTCCAGTCCACTGTGTCCTTCAGCAAGACACTGTATTACACGTTGCTCCAGTCCACTGTGTCCTTCAACAAGACACTTTATTACACGTTGCTCCAGTCCACTGTGTCCTTCAACAAGACACTCTATTACACGTTGCTCCAGTCAACTGTGTCCTTCAGCAAGACACTTTATTACACGTTGCTCCAGTCCACTGTGTCCTTCAGCAAGACACTTTATTACACGTTGCTCCAGTCCACTGTGTCCTTCAACAAGACACTCTATTACACGTTGCTCCAGTCCACTGTGTCCTTCAGCAAGACACTTTATTACACGTTGCTCCAGTCCATTGTGTCCTTCAGCAAGACACTCTATTACACGTTGCTCCAGTCCACTGTGTCCTTCAGCAAGACACTTTATTACACGTTGCTCCAGTCCACTGTGTCCTTCAACAAGACACTCTATTACACGTTGCTCCAGTCCACTGTGTCCTTCAGCAAGACACTCTATTACACGTTGCTCCAGTCCACTGTGTCCTTCAGCAAGACACTCTATTACACGTTGCTCCAGTCCACTGTGTCCTTCAACAAGACACTCTATTACACGTTGCTCCAGTCCACTGTGTCCTTCAACAAGACACTTTATTACACGTTGCTCCAGTCCACTGTGTCCTTCAACAAGACACTCTATTACACGTTGCTCCAGTCCACTGTGTCCTTCAGCAAGACACTTTATTACACGTTGCTCCAGTCCATTGTGTCCTTCAGCAAGACACTTTATTACACGTTGCTCCACTCCACTGTGTCCTTCAGCAAGACACTTTATTACACGTTGCTCCAGTCCACTGTGTCCTTCAACAAGACACTTTATTACACGTTGCTCCAGTCCATTGTGTCCTTCAGCAAGACACTTTATTACACGTTGCTCCAGTCCACTGTGTCCTTCAACAAGACACTCTATTACACGTTGCTCCAGTCCACTGTGTCCTTCAGCAAGACACTTTATTACACGTTGCTCCAGTCCACTGTGTCCTTCAGCAAGACACTCTATTACACGTTGCTCCAGTCCACTGTGTCCTTCAACAAGACACTCTATTACACGTTGCTCCAGTCCACTGTGTCCTTCAACAAGACACTTTATTACACGTTGCTCCAGTCCATTGTGTCCTTCAGCAAGACACTTTATTACACGTTGCTCCAGTCCACTGTGTCCTTCAGCAAGACACTTTATTACATGTTGCTCCAGTCCATTGTGTCCTTCAGCAAGACACTTTATTACACGTTGCTCCAGTCCATTGTGTCCTTCAGCAAGACACTCTATTACACGTTGCTCCAGTCCACTGTGTCCTTCAGCAAGACACTTTATTACACGTTGCTCCAGTCCACTGTGTCCTTCAGCAAGACACTTTATTACACGTTGCTCCAGTCCACTGTGTCCTTCAGCAAGACACTTTATTACACGTTGCTCCAGTCCACTGTGTCCTTCAGCAAGACACTTTATTACACGTTGCTCCAGTCCACTGTGTCCTTCAGCAAGACACTCTATTACACGTTGCTCCAGTCCACTGTGTCCTTCAGCAAGACACTTTATTACACGTTGCTCCAGTCCACTGTGTCCTTCAGCAAGACACTTTATTACACGTTGCTCCAGTCCACTGTGTCCTTCAGCAAGACACTTTATTACACGTTGCTCCAGTCCACTGTGTCCTTCAGCAAGACACTCTATTACACGTTGCTCCAGTCCACTGTGTCCTTCAGCAAGACACTTTATTACACGTTGCTCCAGTCCACTGTGTCCTTCAGCAAGACACTTTATTACACGTTGCTCCAGTCCATTGTGTCCTTCAGCAAGACACTTTATTACACGTTGCTCCAGTCCATTGTGTCCTTCAGCAAGACACTCTATTACACGTTGCTCCAGTCCACTGTGTCCTTCAGCAAGACACTTTATTACACGTTGCTCCAGTCCACTGTGTCCTTCAGCAAGACACTTTATTACACGTTGCTCCAGTCCACTGTGTCCTTCAGCAAGACACTTTATTACACGTTGCTCCAGTCCACTGTGTCCTTCAGCAAGACACTCTATTACACGTTGCTCCAGTCCACTGTGTCCTTCAACAAGACACTCTATTACACGTTGCTCCAGTCCACTGTGTCCTTCAACAAGACACTTTATTACACGTTGCTCCAGTCCATTGTGTCCTTCAGCAAGACACTTTATTACACGTTGCTCCAGTCCACTGTGTCCTTCAACAAGACACTTTATTACACGTTGCTCCAGTCCACTGTGTCCTTCAGCAAGACACTTTATTACACGTTGCTCCAGTCCACTGTGTCCTTCAGCAAGACACTCTATTACACGTTGCTCCAGTCCATTGTGTCCTTCAACAAGACACTTTATTACATGTTGCTCCAGTCCACTGTGTCCTTCAGCAAGACACTCTATTACATGTTGCTCCAGTCCACTGTGTCCTTCAGCAAGACACTTTATTACACGTTGCTCCAGTCCACTGTGTCCTTCAGCAAGACACTTTATTACACGTTGCTCCAGTCCACTGTGTCCTTCAGCAAGACACTTTATTACACGTTGCTCCAGTCCACTGTGTCCTTCAGCAAGACACTCTATTACACGTTGCTCCAGTCCACTGTGTCCTTCAACAAGACACTCTATTACACGTTGCTCCAGTCCACTGTGTCCTTCAACAAGACACTTTATTACACGTTGCTCCAGTCCATTGTGTCCTTCAGCAAGACACTTTATTACACGTTGCTCCAGTCCACTGTGTCCTTCAGAAAGACACTTTATTACACGTTGCTGCAGTCCACTGTGTCCTTCAACAAGACACTTTATTACACGTTGCTCCAGTCCACTGTGTCCTTCAGCAAGACACTTTATTACACGTTGCTCCAGTCCACTGTGTCCTTCAACAAGACACTTTATTACACGTTGCTCCAGTCCACTGTGTCCTTCAGCAAGACACTTTATTACACGTTGCTCCAGTCCACTGTGTCCTTCAGCAAGACACTCTATTACACGTTGCTCCAGTCCATTGTGTCCTTCAACAAGACACTTTATTACATGTTGCTCCAGTCCACTGTGTCCTTCAGCAAGACACTCTATTACATGTTGCTCCAGTCCACTGTGTCCTTCAGCAAGACACTTTATTACACGTTGCTCCAGTCCACTGTGTCCTTCAACAAGACACTCTATTACACGTTGCTCCAGTCCACTGTGTCCTTCAACAAGACACTCTATTACACGTTGCTCCAGTCCACTGTGTCCTTCAGCAAGACACTCTATTACATGTTGCTCCAGTCCACTGTGTCCTTCAGCAAGACACTTTATTACACGTTGCTCCAGTCCACTGTGTCCTTCAACAAGACACTTTATTACACGTTGCTCCAGTCCACTGTGTCCTTCAGCAAGACACTTTATTACACGTTGCTCCAGTCCACTGTGTCCTTCAGCAAGACACTTTATTACACGTTGCTCCAGTCCACTGTGTCCTTCAGCAAGACACTCTATTACACGTTGCTCCAGTCCACTGTGTCCTTCAGCAAGACACTTTATTACACGTTGCTCCAGTCCACTGTGTCCTTCAGCAAGACACTTTATTACACGTTGCTCCAGTCCATTGTGTCCTTCAGCAAGACACTTTATTACACGTTGCTCCAGTCCATTGTGTCCTTCATCAAGACACTCTATTACACGTTGCTCCAGTCCACTGTGTCCTTCAGCAAGACACTTTATTACACGTTGCTCCAGTCCACTGTGTCCTTCAGCAAGACACTTTATTACACGTTGCTCCAGTCCACTGTGTCCTTCAGCAAGACACTTTATTACACGTTGCTCCAGTCCACTGTGTCCTTCAGCAAGACACTCTATTACACGTTGCTCCAGTCCACTGTGTCCTTCAACAATACACTCTATTACACGTTGCTCCAGTCCACTGTGTCCTTCAACAAGACACTTTATTACACGTTGCTCCAGTCCATTGTGTCCTTCAGCAAGACACTTTATTACACGTTGCTCCAGTCCACTGTGTCCTTCAGCAAGACACTCTATTACACGTTGCTCCAGTCCATTGTGTCCTTCAACAAGACACTTTATTACATGTTGCTCCAGTCCACTGTGTCCTTCAGCAAGACACTCTATTACATGTTGCTCCAGTCCACTGTGTCCTTCAGCAAGACACTTTATTACACGTTGCTCCAGTCCACTGTGTCCTTCAACAAGACACTCTATTACACGTTGCTCCAGTCCACTGTGTCCTTCAACAAGACACTCTATTACACGTTGCTCCAGTCCACTGTGTCCTTCAGCAAGACACTCTATTACATGTTGCTCCAGTCCACTGTGTCCTTCAGCAAGACACTTTATTACACGTTGCTCCAGTCCACTGTGTCCTTCAACAAGACACTTTATTACACGTTGCTCCAGTCCACTGTGTCCTTCAGCAAGACACTTTATTACACGTTGCTCCAGTCCACTGTGTCCTTCAGCAAGACACTCTATTACATGTTGCTCCAGTCCACTGTGTCCTTCAGCAAGACACTTTATTACACGTTGCTCCAGTCCACTGTGTCCTTCAACAAGACACTTTATTACACGTTGCTCCAGTCCACTGTGTCCTTCAGCAAGACACTTTATTACACGTTGCTCCAGTCCACTGTGTCCTTCAGCAAGACACTTTATTACACGTTGCTCCAGTCCACTGTGTCCTTCAACAAGACACTTTATTACACGTTGCTCCAGTCCATTGTGTCCTTCAGCAAGACACTTTATTACACGTTGCTCCAGTCCACTGTGTCCTTCAGCAAGACACTTTATTACATGTTGCTCCAGTCCACTGTGTCCTTCAGCAAGACACTCTATTACACGTTGCTCCAGTCCATTGTGTCCTTCAACAAGACACTTTATTACATGTTGCTCCAGTCCACTGTGTCCTTCAACAAGACACTTTATTACACATTGCTCCAGTCCATTGTGTCCTTCAGCAAGACACTTTATTACACGTTGCTCCAGTCCATTGTGTCCTTCAGCAAGACACTTTATTACATGTTGCTGCAGTCCACTGTGTCCTTCAACAAGACACTTTATTACATGTTGCTCCAGTCCATTGTGTCCTTCAGCAAGACACTTTATTACACGTTGCTCCAGTCCATTGTGTCCTTGAGCAAGACACTTTATTTCACGTTGCTCCAGTCCACTGTGTCCTTGAGCAAGACACTTTATTACACGTTGCTCCAGTCCATTGTGTCCTTCAGCAAGACACTTTATTACACGTTGCTCCAGTCCATTGTGTCCTTGAGCAAGACACTTTATTACACGTTGCTCCAGTCCATTGTGTCCTTGAGCAAGACACTTTATTACACGTTGCTCCAGTCCATTGTGTCCTTGAGCAAGACACTTTATTACACGTTGCTCCAGTCAATTGTGTCCTTGAGCAAGACACTTTATTTCACGTTGCTCCAGTCCACTGTGTCCTTGAGCAAGACACTTTATTACACGTTGCTCCAGTCAATTGTGTCCTTCAACAAGACACTTTATTACATGTTGCTCCAGTCCATTGTGTCCTTCAGCAAGACACTTTATTACACGTTGCTCCAGTCCATTGTGTCCTTTAGCAAGACACTTTATTACATGTTGCTCCAGTCCATTGTGTCCTTGAGCAAGACACTTTATTACACGTTGCTCCAGTCCATTGTGTCCTTCAGCAAGACACTTTATTACACGTTGCTCCAGTCCATTGTGTCCTTTAGCAAGACACTTTATTACATGTTGCTCCAGTCCATTGTGTCCTTGAGCAAGACACTTTATTACACGTTGCTCCAGTCCATTGTGTCCTTTAGCAAGACACTTTATTACATGTTGCTCCAGTCCACTGTGTCCTTTAGCAAGACACTTTATTACATGTTGCTCCAGTCCATTGTGTCCTTCAGCAAGACACTTTATTACATGTTGCTCCAGTCCATTGTGTCCTTGAGCAAGACACTTTATTACACGTTGCTCCAGTCCATTGTGTCCTTTAGCAAGACACTTTATTACATGTTGCTCCAGTCCACTGTGTCCTTTAGCAAGACACTTTATTACATGTTGCTCCAGTCCATTGTGTCCTTCAGCAAGACACTTTATTACATGTTGCTCCAGTCCATTGTGTCCTTTAGCAAGACACTTTATTACATGTTGCTCCAGTCCATTGTGTCCTTCAGCAAGACACTTTATTACATGTTGCTCCAGTCCATTGTGTCCTTCAGCAAGACACTTTATTACACGTTGCTCCAGTCCATTGTGTCCTTTAGCAAGACACTTTATTACATGTTGCTCCAGTCCACTGTGTCCTTTAGCAAGACACTTTATTACATGTTGCTCCAGTCCATTGTGTCCTTCAGCAAGACACTTTATTACACGTTGCTCCAGTCCATTGTGTCCTTGAGCAAGACACTTTATTACACGTTGCTCCAGTCCATTGTGTCCTTTAGCAAGACACTTTATTACATGTTGCTCCAGTCCATTGTGTCCTTCAGCAAGACACTTTATTACACGTTGCTCCAGTCCACTGTGTCCTTCAGCAAGACACTTTATTACATGTTGCTCCAGTCCATTGTGTCCTTTAGCAAGTCACTTTACTTCACGTTGCTCCAGTCCACTGTGTCCTTCAGCAAGACACTTTATTACACGTTGCTCCAGTCCATTGTGTCCTTGAGCAAGACACTTTATTTCACGTTGCTCCAGTCCACTGTGTCCTTCAGCAAGACACTCTATTACACGTTGCTCCAGTCCATTGTGTCCTTTAGCAAGACACTTTATTACATGTTGCTCCAGTCCATTGTGTCCTTCAGCAAGACACTTTATTACACGTTGCTCCAGTCCATTGTGTCCTTGAGCAAGACACTTTATTACACGTTGCTCCAGTCCATTGTGTCCTTTAGCAAGACACTTTATTACATGTTGCTCCAGTCCACTGTGTCCTTTAGCAAGACACTTTATTACATGTTGCTCCAGTCCATTGTGTCCTTCAGCAAGACACTTTATTACATGTTGCTCCAGTCCATTGTGTCCTTCAGCAAGACACTTTATTACATGTTGCTCCAGTCCATTGTGTCCTTTAGCAAGACACTTTATTACATGTTGCTCCAGTCCATTGTGTCCTTGAGCAAGACACTTTATTACACGTTGCTCCAGTCCATTGTGTCCTTTAGCAAGACACTTTATTACATGTTGCTCCAGTCCATTGTGTCCTTGAGCAAGACACTTTATTACACGTTGCTCCAGTCCATTGTGTCCTTGAGCAAGACACTTTATTACATGTTGCTCCAGTCCATTGTGTCCTTCAGCAAGACACTTTATTACATGTTGCTCCAGTCCATTGTGTCCTTCAGCAAGACACTTTATTACATGTTGCTCCAGTCCATTGTGTCCTTTAGCAAGACACTTTATTACATGTTGCTCCAGTCCATTGTGTCCTTCAGCAAGACACTTTATTACATGTTGCTCCAGTCCATTGTGTCCTTTAGCAAGACACTTTATTACATGTTGCTCCAGTCCATTGTGTCCTTCAGCAAGACACTTTATTACATGTTGCTCCAGTCCATTGTGTCCTTTAGCAAGACACTTTATTACATGTTGCTCCAGTCCATTGTGTCCTTCAGCAAGACACTCTATTACATGTTGCTCCAGTCCATTGTGTCCTTGAGCAAGACACTTTATTACACGTTGCTCCAGTCCACTGTGTCCTTCAGCAAGACACTTTATTACATGTTGCTCCAGTCCATTGTGTCCTTCAGCAAGACACTTTATTACACGTTGCTCCAGTCCACTGTGTCCTTCAGCAAGACACTTTATTACATGTTGCTCCAGTCCATTGTGTCCTTCAGCAAGACACTTTATTACATGTTGCTCCAGTCCATTGTGTCCTTCAGCAAGACACTTTATTTCCCGTTGCTCCAGTCCATTGTGTCCTTCAGCAAGACACTTTATTACATGTTGCTCCAGTCCACTGTGTCCTTCAGCAAGACACTTTATTACACGTTGCTCCAGTCCACTGTGTCCTTCAGCAAGACACTTTACTTCACGTTGCTCCAGTCCATTGTGTCCTTGAGCAAGACACTTTATTACACGTTGCTCCAGTCCACTGTGTCCTTCAGCAAGACACTTTATTACACGTTGCTCCAGTCCATTGTGTCCTTGAGCAAGACACTTTATTACACGTTGCTCCAGTCCACTGTGTCCTTCAGCAAGACACTTTATTACATGTTGCTCCAGTCCATTGTGTCCTTCAGCAAGACACTTTATTACACGTTGCTCCAGTCCACTGTGTCCTTCAGCAAGACACTTTATTACACGTTGCTCCAGTCCATTGTGTCCTTTAGCAAGACACTTTATTACATGTTGCTCCAGTCCACTGTGTCCTTTAGCAAGACACTTTATTACATGTTGCTCCAGTCCATTGTGTCCTTCAGCAAGACACTTTATTACATGTTGCTCCAGTCCATTGTGTCCTTTAGCAAGACACTTTATTACATGTTGCTCCAGTCCATTGTGTCCTTCAGCAAGACACTTTATTACATGTTGCTCCAGTCCATTGTGTCCTTCAGCAAGACACTTTATTACACGTTGCTCCAGTCCATTGTGTCCTTTAGCAAGACACTTTATTACATGTTGCTCCAGTCCACTGTGTCCTTTAGCAAGACACTTTATTACATGTTGCTCCAGTCCATTGTGTCCTTCAGCAAGACACTTTATTACACGTTGCTCCAGTCCATTGTGTCCTTGAGCAAGACACTTTATTACACGTTGCTCCAGTCCATTGTGTCCTTTAGCAAGACACTTTATTACATGTTGCTCCAGTCCATTGTGTCCTTCAGCAAGACACTTTATTACACGTTGCTCCAGTCCACTGTGTCCTTCAGCAAGACACTTTATTACATGTTGCTCCAGTCCATTGTGTCCTTTAGCAAGTCACTTTACTTCACGTTGCTCCAGTCCACTGTGTCCTTCAGCAAGACACTTTATTACACGTTGCTCCAGTCCATTGTGTCCTTGAGCAAGACACTTTATTTCACGTTGCTCCAGTCCACTGTGTCCTTCAGCAAGACACTCTATTACACGTTGCTCCAGTCCATTGTGTCCTTTAGCAAGACACTTTATTACATGTTGCTCCAGTCCATTGTGTCCTTCAGCAAGACACTTTATTACACGTTGCTCCAGTCCATTGTGTCCTTGAGCAAGACACTTTATTACACGTTGCTCCAGTCCATTGTGTCCTTTAGCAAGACACTTTATTACATGTTGCTCCAGTCCACTGTGTCCTTTAGCAAGACACTTTATTACATGTTGCTCCAGTCCATTGTGTCCTTCAGCAAGACACTTTATTACATGTTGCTCCAGTCCATTGTGTCCTTCAGCAAGACACTTTATTACATGTTGCTCCAGTCCATTGTGTCCTTTAGCAAGACACTTTATTACATGTTGCTCCAGTCCATTGTGTCCTTGAGCAAGACACTTTATTACACGTTGCTCCAGTCCATTGTGTCCTTTAGCAAGACACTTTATTACATGTTGCTCCAGTCCATTGTGTCCTTGAGCAAGACACTTTATTACACGTTGCTCCAGTCCATCGTGTCCTTGAGCAAGACACTTTATTACATGTTGCTCCAGTCCATTGTGTCCATCAGCAAGACACTTTATTACATGTTGCTCCAGTCCATTGTGTCCTTCAGCAAGACACTTTATTACATGTTGCTCCAGTCCATTGTGTCCTTTAGCAAGACACTTTATTACATGTTGCTCCAGTCCATTGTGTCCTTCAGCAAGACACTTTATTACATGTTGCTCCAGTCCATTGTGTCCTTTAGCAAGACACTTTATTACACGTTGCTCCAGTCCACTGTGTCCTTCAGCAAGACACTTTATTACACGTTGCTCCAGTCCACTGTGTCCTTCAGCAAGACACTTTATTACACGTTGCTCCAGTCCACTGTGTCCTTCAGCAAGACACTCTATTACACGTTGCTCCAGTCCACTGTGTCCTTCAGCAAGACACTTTATTACACGTTGCTCCAGTCCACTGTGTCCTTCAGCAAGACACTTTATTACACGTTGCTCCAGTCCATTGTGTCCTTCAGCAAGACACTTTATTACACGTTGCTCCAGTCCATTGTGTCCTTCAGCAAGACACTCTATTACACGTTGCTCCAGTCCACTGTGTCCTTCAGCAAGACACTTTATTACACGTTGCTCCAGTCCACTGTGTCCTTCAGCAAGACACTTTATTACACGTTGCTCCAGTCCACTGTGTCCTTCAGCAAGACACTTTATTACACGTTGCTCCAGTCCACTGTGTCCTTCAGCAAGACACTCTATTACACGTTGCTCCAGTCCACTGTGTCCTTCAACAAGACACTCTATTACACGTTGCTCCAGTCCACTGTGTCCTTCAACAAGACACTTTATTACACGTTGCTCCAGTCCATTGTGTCCTTCAGCAAGACACTTTATTACACGTTGCTCCAGTCTACTGTGTCCTTCAGCAAGACACTCTATTACACGTTGCTCCAGTCCATTGTGTCCTTCAACAAGACACTTTATTACATGTTGCTCCAGTCCACTGTGTCCTTCAGCAAGACACTCTATTACATGTTGCTCCAGTCCACTGTGTCCTTCAGCAAGACACTTTATTACACGTTGCTCCAGTCCACTGTGTCCTTCAACAAGACACTCTATTACACGTTGCTCCAGTCCACTGTGTCCTTCAACAAGACACTCTATTACACGTTGCTCCAGTCCACTGTGTCCTTCAGCAAGACACTCTATTACATGTTGCTCCAGTCCACTGTGTCCTTCAGCAAGACACTTTATTACACGTTGCTCCAGTCCACTGTGTCCTTCAACAAGACACTTTATTACACGTTGCTCCAGTCCACTGTGTCCTTCAGCAAGACACTTTATTACACGTTGCTCCAGTCCACTGTGTCCTTCAGCAAGACACTCTATTACATGTTGCTCCAGTCCACTGTGTCCTTCAGCAAGACACTTTATTACACGTTGCTCCAGTCCACTGTGTCCTTCAACAAGACACTTTATTACACGTTGCTCCAGTCCACTGTGTCCTTCAGCAAGACACTTTATTACACGTTGCTCCAGTCCACTGTGTCCTTCAGCAAGACACTTTATTACACGTTGCTCCAGTCCACTGTGTCCTTCAACAAGACACTTTATTACACGTTGCTCCAGTCCATTGTGTCCTTCAGCAAGACACTTTATTACACGTTGCTCCAGTCCACTGTGTCCTTCAGCAAGACACTTTATTACATGTTGCTCCAGTCCACTGTGTCCTTCAGCAAGACACTCTATTACACGTTGCTCCAGTCCATTGTGTCCTTCAACAAGACACTTTATTACATGTTGCTCCAGTCCACTGTGTCCTTCAACAAGACACTTTATTACACATTGCTCCAGTCCATTGTGTCCTTCAGCAAGACACTTTATTACACGTTGCTCCAGTCCATTGTGTCCTTCAGCAAGACACTTTATTACATGTTGCTGCAGTCCACTGTGTCCTTCAACAAGACACTTTATTACATGTTGCTCCAGTCCATTGTGTCCTTCAGCAAGACACTTTATTACACGTTGCTCCAGTCCATTGTGTCCTTGAGCAAGACACTTTATTTCACGTTGCTCCAGTCCACTGTGTCCTTGAGCAAGACACTTTATTACACGTTGCTCCAGTCCATTGTGTCCTTCAGCAAGACACTTTATTACACGTTGCTCCAGTCCATTGTGTCCTTGAGCAAGACACTTTATTACACGTTGCTCCAGTCCATTGTGTCCTTGAGCAAGACACTTTATTACACGTTGCTCCAGTCCATTGTGTCCTTGAGCAAGACACTTTATTACACGTTGCTCCAGTCAATTGTGTCCTTGAGCAAGACACTTTATTTCACGTTGCTCCAGTCCACTGTGTCCTTGAGCAAGACACTTTATTACACGTTGCTCCAGTCAATTGTGTCCTTCAACAAGACACTTTATTACATGTTGCTCCAGTCCATTGTGTCCTTCAGCAAGACACTTTATTACACGTTGCTCCAGTCCATTGTGTCCTTTAGCAAGACACTTTATTACATGTTGCTCCAGTCCATTGTGTCCTTGAGCAAGACACTTTATTACACGTTGCTCCAGTCCATTGTGTCCTTCAGCAAGACACTTTATTACACGTTGCTCCAGTCCATTGTGTCCTTTAGCAAGACACTTTATTACATGTTGCTCCAGTCCATTGTGTCCTTGAGCAAGACACTTTATTACACGTTGCTCCAGTCCATTGTGTCCTTTAGCAAGACACTTTATTACATGTTGCTCCAGTCCACTGTGTCCTTTAGCAAGACACTTTATTACATGTTGCTCCAGTCCATTGTGTCCTTCAGCAAGACACTTTATTACATGTTGCTCCAGTCCATTGTGTCCTTGAGCAAGACACTTTATTACACGTTGCTCCAGTCCATTGTGTCCTTTAGCAAGACACTTTATTACATGTTGCTCCAGTCCACTGTGTCCTTTAGCAAGACACTTTATTACATGTTGCTCCAGTCCATTGTGTCCTTCAGCAAGACACTTTATTACATGTTGCTCCAGTCCATTGTGTCCTTTAGCAAGACACTTTATTACATGTTGCTCCAGTCCATTGTGTCCTTCAGCAAGACACTTTATTACATGTTGCTCCAGTCCATTGTGTCCTTCAGCAAGACACTTTATTACACGTTGCTCCAGTCCATTGTGTCCTTTAGCAAGACACTTTATTACATGTTGCTCCAGTCCACTGTGTCCTTTAGCAAGACACTTTATTACATGTTGCTCCAGTCCATTGTGTCCTTCAGCAAGACACTTTATTACACGTTGCTCCAGTCCATTGTGTCCTTGAGCAAGACACTTTATTACACGTTGCTCCAGTCCATTGTGTCCTTTAGCAAGACACTTTATTACATGTTGCTCCAGTCCATTGTGTCCTTCAGCAAGACACTTTATTACACGTTGCTCCAGTCCACTGTGTCCTTCAGCAAGACACTTTATTACATGTTGCTCCAGTCCATTGTGTCCTTTAGCAAGTCACTTTACTTCACGTTGCTCCAGTCCACTGTGTCCTTCAGCAAGACACTTTATTACACGTTGCTCCAGTCCATTGTGTCCTTGAGCAAGACACTTTATTTCACGTTGCTCCAGTCCACTGTGTCCTTCAGCAAGACACTCTATTACACGTTGCTCCAGTCCATTGTGTCCTTTAGCAAGACACTTTATTACATGTTGCTCCAGTCCATTGTGTCCTTCAGCAAGACACTTTATTACACGTTGCTCCAGTCCATTGTGTCCTTGAGCAAGACACTTTATTACACGTTGCTCCAGTCCATTGTGTCCTTTAGCAAGACACTTTATTACATGTTGCTCCAGTCCACTGTGTCCTTTAGCAAGACACTTTATTACATGTTGCTCCAGTCCATTGTGTCCTTCAGCAAGACACTTTATTACATGTTGCTCCAGTCCATTGTGTCCTTCAGCAAGACACTTTATTACATGTTGCTCCAGTCCATTGTGTCCTTTAGCAAGACACTTTATTACATGTTGCTCCAGTCCATTGTGTCCTTGAGCAAGACACTTTATTACACGTTGCTCCAGTCCATTGTGTCCTTGAGCAAGACACTTTATTACACGTTGCTCCAGTCCATTGTGTCCTTGAGCAAGACACTTTATTACATGTTGCTCCAGTCCATTGTGTCCTTCAGCAAGACACTTTATTACATGTTGCTCCAGTCCATTGTGTCCTTCAGCAAGACACTTTATTACATGTTGCTCCAGTCCATTGTGTCCTTTAGCAAGACACTTTATTACATGTTGCTCCAGTCCATTGTGTCCTTCAGCAAGACACTTTATTACATGTTGCTCCAGTCCATTGTGTCCTTTAGCAAGACACTTTATTACATGTTGCTCCAGTCCATTGTGTCCTTCAGCAAGACACTTTATTACATGTTGCTCCAGTCCATTGTGTCCTTTAGCAAGACACTTTATTACATGTTGCTCCAGTCCATTGTGTCCTTCAGCAAGACACTCTATTACATGTTGCTCCAGTCCATTGTGTCCTTGAGCAAGACACTTTATTACACGTTGCTCCAGTCCACTGTGTCCTTCAGCAAGACACTTTATTACATGTTGCTCCAGTCCATTGTGTCCTTCAGCAAGACACTTTATTACACGTTGCTCCAGTCCACTGTGTCCTTCAGCAAGACACTTTATTACATGTTGCTCCAGTCCATTGTGTCCTTCAGCAAGACACTTTATTACATGTTGCTCCAGTCCATTGTGTCCTTCAGCAAGACACTTTATTTCCCGTTGCTCCAGTCCATTGTGTCCTTCAGCAAGACACTTTATTACATGTTGCTCCAGTCCACTGTGTCCTTCAGCAAGACACTTTATTACACGTTGCTCCAGTCCACTGTGTCCTTCAGCAAGACACTTTACTTCACGTTGCTCCAGTCCATTGTGTCCTTGAGCAAGACACTTTATTACACGTTGCTCCAGTCCACTGTGTCCTTCAGCAAGACACTTTATTACACGTTGCTCCAGTCCATTGTGTCCTTGAGCAAGACACTTTATTACACGTTGCTCCAGTCCACTGTGTCCTTCAGCAAGACACTTTATTACATGTTGCTCCAGTCCATTGTGTCCTTCAGCAAGACACTTTATTACACGTTGCTCCAGTCCACTGTGTCCTTCAGCAAGACACTTTATTACACATTGCTCCAGTCCATTGTGTCCTTGAGCAAGACACTTTATTACACGTTGCTCCAGTCCACTGTGTCCTTCAGCAAGACACTTTATTACATGTTGCTCCAGTCCATTGTGTCCTTCAGCAAGACACTTTATTACATGTTGCTCCAGTCCATTGTGTCCTTCAGCAAGACACTTTATTACACGTTGCTCCAGTCCACTGTGTCCTTCAGCAAGACACTTTATTACACATTGCTCCAGTCCATTGTGTCCTTCAGCAAGACACTTTATTACACGTTGCTCCAGTCCATTGTGTCCTTGAGTAAGACACTTTATTTCACGTTGCTCCAGTCCATTGTGTCCTTCAGCAAGACACTTTATTTCACATTACTCCAGTCCACTGTGTCCTTGAGCAAGACACTCCATTTCACATTGCTCCAGTTTACGCAGCTGTAGAATTGTGACATCACTGGTGCCAAGCTGTATTGGCCATTGCCTTTCCCTTGGACAACATCATATAGAGTGTATATATAGAGTATAGAGTGTATATATAGTGTGTATATAGAGTGTAGTGTATATATAGTGTATATATAGAGTATAGAGTGCATATATAGTATATATATAGTGTATATATATAGTATATATATAGTGTATATAATATAATAATGAAAATATTGTGTAGTGCTCAGGTGAACTTCAACTCATCAAAAGTGTATGTATAGTACATAGGGTAATGTACAAACGTCAGGAAAATGATCAGTGCATGAGTCATGATATACATGTGTGTATGTGTATGGAGGAGGAATATTAGGTGTAGTATTGACGAATTTTGGGAAGCATGGAGGTTTTGAAGGATGCAGTGTCTTGACAGTTAACAACTGATGCAGGGAGTGTGTTCCATGGGGGTTTTAAAGGATGCAGTGTCTCGGCATCTAATAACTGATGCTGGTAGTTTGTTCATTGGAGGTTTTAAAGGATGCAGTCTCTCGACAGCTAACAACTGATGCAGGGAGTTTGTTCCATGGAGGTTTTAAAGGATGCAGTGTCTCGACAGCTAACAACTGATGCTGGTAGTTTGTTCCATGGACATTTTAATGGATGCAGTGTCTCGGCATCTAATAACTGATGCTGGTAGTTTGTTCCATGGAGGTTTTAAAGGATGCAGTGTCTCGACAGCTAACAACTGATGCAGGGAGTGTGTTCCATGGGGGTTTTAAAGGATGCAGTGTCTCGGCATCTAATAACTGATGCTGGTAGTTTGTTCCATGGAGGTTTTAAAGGATGCAGTGTCTCGACAGCTAACAACTGATGCAGGGAGTTTGTTCCATGGAGGTTTTAAAGGATGCAGTGTCTCGGCATCTAATAACTGATGCTGGTAGTTTGTTCCATGGAGGTTTTAAAGGATGCAGTGTCTCGACTGCTAACAACTGATGCTGGTAGTTTGTTCCATGGAGGTTTTAAAGGATGCAGTGTCTCGACAGCTAACAACTGATGCAGGGAGTTTGTTCCATTGAGGTTTTAAAGGATGCAGTGTCTCGGCATCTAATAACTGATGCTGGTAGTTTGTTCCATGGAGGTTTTAAAGGATACAGTGTCTCGACAGCTAACAACTGATGCTGGTAGTTTGTTCCATGGAGGTTTTAAAGGATGCAGTGTCTCGGCATCTAATAACTGATGCTGGTAGATTGTTCCATGGAGGTTTTAAAGGATGCAGTGTCTCGACAGCTAACAACTGATGCAGGCAGTTTGTTCCATGCTTCAGCAACTCTAAGCATGAAACAATGTTTACGAAAGTCATGGGAGCTGTGCTGTTTTCTGACTTTGTAGGCATGTCCACGTGTGTTAGACACATGGAGATCAAAAAGGTGCTCAGGTTTGTTGTTGGCGAGATGGTTAATAACTTTGTGGGAGTTTACCAAGTCCATTGCCAGACATCGGAGCTTCAATGAATCCATGCCCAGGGAAGCAAGATGTTCAGAGTATGGTAGGTGTCTGATGGAGGGTATGTGCTTGGTTTCACGTCTCTGAACAGTTTCCAGGAGGTCAATGTTCTGAGCAAGATAGGGGTTCCAGACTGATGATGCGAATTCCAAGTGTGGTCGAACCATAGCTGTATACATCTTTAAATAGATGGCTGGAGAGCGGCTAACAAAGGTCTTGCTGAGTGATGCCAAGACACCCTCGGCCTTCTTGACAATCTTAGAGACATGCTTTGTCCAACGCACATTGCTGCTGACAGTAATGCCCAGGTCACGTTCACAAGAGGACTTATTGATATCAGTGTTGTGGAGCGAGTAAGTAGAAGCTGGATTTTTCCTCCCGAAAGGCATGGTGGTGCACTTGTCCACAGCCAGCTTCAGTTGCCAGTCTGTGATCCATTGCTGCATTGTGTCCAGGTCTGAATGTAGGAAAGAGTTGTAGATTTCAGGATCTGTCCTTTTGATTTCAAGCTACAGCTTGATGTCATCTGCATATTTCAGTACCGTGGCATTCTGTAAGTTGGCATCTATGTCATTAATCTATGCAACAAACAAAAGGGGACCAAGAACAGATCTCTGTGGTACACCAGAAGACATCTCATATGGTAAAAAAAATGCTATGCTAGAACTGTGACTACCTCTCTTCGACTGAGAATGAAGGACTTCAACCAGTTAAAAAGATCATCCTTCACACCCATTGCAGAGAGTTTCACCATAAGTCTTTTGTGTGGCACAGAAATTACCCATGTAAACAACATCCACTCATGAGCCGCTGTCAGTGATCCGGGTAATGTCTTCAAGGAACTCGATAAGCTGATCACAGCAGCTGGAGTTAGGGATAAATCCAAATTGCGAGGGCCGGATTATGCTGTGAGAGCTCCAGAAGTTCCAAAATGTATCTCTGACACAGGATTCCATCAGTTTTGCAATACAGCTAGTAAGACTGACTGGACGATAGTTGACAGGTGACGTGCGGTCGCTCTTTTTGAACAGGGGAATGACACTGACAGTTTTCTACTGCTCCGGAGTAGCACCATTGTTGAGACAGTATTGAAAGAAGAAAGAAAGCTGGTGCAAAAGGAAGTACCCACCACGTTTGAGAAGCAGGTATGTAACACCATCAAGACCAGGGGAGGCATAGTTACGCTTATTCTTAAGGTGACGTCGCAACATTGCAATTATAAATTCCATAGTTGTTATGGAATTTGATGTTAGAGATGGTGGAGATGGTACATCCTGGTTTTCAACAGTAAAAATGCTTGCATAGCACTCAGCAATGAGTTCTGCACATTCTTTGGGATCGTCAGTGATCTGGCTTGTGTGGGGATTGCGAAGAGGACCAACTGGAGAGTGAGGTCTCTGCTTTGAATGAACATATTTCCAGAACACCTTACTGTCAGGATTGGTTGCTATGCACTGTTCAAATTCAAGCACTGCCTTTTTTGTCACTTGCTTGAGATGGTTGGAAGATTTATTCCGCTTTTTTCTGTTGGCATCTGATTTATGCAGTTTATATTCCCGTTCAGCATTCCAACGTTCTTTCCTGGCAAGTCGGACCGCTGAAGTTTCCCAAATTGCACTTTTGGGGTGGTTTTTTTTCTGCTTACGTGGCACTGATGCTGCACACGCTATCCATATTGAGTCCAGGATGCTCTAGAGTATAGTGTTCACATCTCCAGAGTTATAAAACTGATGCCAGTTTGGGCGCTGTAGCTCAGTGCAGTACAAGTTCCAATCTGCTTTCTTCCAATCAAAGCAAACAGATTGGAGATGGTTCTGGTTTTTGTTGCTGCCCGCAAGAGCCAGATTGGCAATGATCATAGCATGATCAGAGTCGCATAGAGGTTCCTCAGTAGAACAACTGATAACCACTTCAGGAGTAGTGGTGAAGAGCAGGTCCAAAGTGTTGTCACCTCTTGTTGGAGAGGTGACTACTTGTGACCAGTTTGAGTCCAGCACTAGCTCAAGGAAATCGTTTGCACCTGGTGGCCAACGAAGGGTTTCCCAATCAATCTCAGGATGCTTGAAGTCCCCTGCAATAAACACATAAGTGGCTGTTTCCTGCCAGCAGCTCTGAAGATATCACAAAGCTGTGTGTCCTGATGTATATATAGAATATAGAGTATATATATAGAGTATATAGTGTATATATAGAGTATAGAGTGTATATATAGTGTATATATAGAATATAGAGTGTATATATAGAATATAGAGTGTATATATAGTGTATATATAGAGTATAGAGTGTATATATAGAGTATATAGTGTATATAGTGTATATATAGAGTATAGAGTGTATATATAGAGTATAGAGTGTATATATAGTGTATATATAGAATATAAAGTGTATATATAGAGTATAGAGTGTATATATAGTGTATATATAGAGTATATAGTGTATATATAGTGTATATATAGAATATAAAGTGTATATATAAAGTATAGAGTGTATATCTAGAGTATAGAGTGTATATATAGATTATAGAGTGTATATATAGAGTATAGAATGTATATATAGAATATAGAGTATAGAGTGTATATATAGAGTATAGAGTGTATATATAGTGTATCGAGTGTATATAGAGTGTATATATAGAGTATAGAGTGTATATAGAGTGTATATATAGAGTATAGAGTGTATATATAGTGTATCGAGTGTATATATAGTGTATATATAGAGTATAGAGTGTATATATAGTGTATATATAGTGTATCGAGTGTATATAGAGTGTATATATAGAGTATAGAGTGTATATATAGAGTATAGAGTGTATATATAGAGTATAGAGTGTATATATAGTGTATCGAGTGTATATAGAGTGTATATATAGTGTATCGAGTGTATATATAGTGTATATATAGAGTATATAGTGTATATATAGTGTATCGAGTGTATATATAGTGTATATATAGAGTATAGAGTGTATATAGAGTGTATATATAGAGTATAGAGTGTATATATAGTGTATCGAGTGTATATATAGTGTATATATAGAGTATAGAGTGTATATATAGTGTATATATAGAGTATAGAGTGTATATATAGAATATATTGCGGTGTCACTGGTACCAAGCCGTATCAACCATAACCTTTTGTTTGGACAACATTGGTGGTGGGGAAGAGGGGAGACTGGTACGTATAGGTGACTGCTGGTCTTCCACAAACAACCTTGCCAGGACTTGTGCCTCGCAGGAGAACTTCCTAGGTGTAAACCACATGGTCATTGGTAACTGAAGGTGGTCTTTACTCTGACCCTTGTATATATATAACATGTATATATATATATAGAGAGAGAGATAGAAATATATACATGTATATATAAGCGCTCATATATTCACCTAGCTTATGCTAACAGAATAACTATGAAGCTTGTTCCCTTCCTTCTACCGTTAGCTCTCCTCTTTGTTGTTATCTTGTTTCACTCGCTTTACGCGTTTTAATTGTCCTAATAACTTAATTTAGTTATTATTGCACCGACGTGAGGTATATGATTTTTAATGCAATGAAATATCTATGATCGTCGGCAAATCACTGATGAGGGACTTATTTTATTACATGTTATCCATGTGCAACCAGCAGTATTCTTCTCGCCATTTTTTCATATATATATATATATATATATATATATAGAGAGAGAGAGAGAGAGACAGAGAAATATATACTTGTATATATATATATAGAGAGAGAGATAGAAATATATACATGTATATATATATATATATATATATATATATATATATATATATATATATATATAGAGAGAGAGAGAGAGAGAGAGAGAGAGAGAGAGAGAAATGTATACATGTATATATATATATATATATATATATATATATATATATATATATATATCATCATCATCATCATCATCATCAACGTTTAACGTCCGTGTTCGACGCTTGCATGGGTTTGGACGGGGGTATTCCCACTTGAGGCAAGAGTGATTGTCTTGCTCGCATAGGACTGTCTGGCAGGTTTTCTACAGTTGGATGCCCTTCCTAACACCAACCACATTTACAGTGTGGGTCTGGGAGGTTTTTACCGTGTTGCCTACACGGCCACATTACAGCGTGGACTGTGTGTTTTTTTGTCGTGACACCTACACGATCTCATTTGTTTCGGCCTGGATGGTGTGGCACCAACATAACTTTACATAGAAGGGGGCGGTGTGGATGGGGTGGGGGTGGTGGGACGGGGGTGTATTTTGTTAGAGATGCCTACTGACTGTAGTAGGTTTTACTTTGTATTTAGGTAAGGCGAGTCTTCTCTATTACTGAGTACCGCCAAAGGTCTCGGTCCAGTGACATTGTCTTGGTGAGGTGTAAGTGTGTGAGGTCGGAGTTTATCAGCTCGTCCCAGGTTTTTCTGGGTCTGCCTATTCCGTGGCTACCGTCTATCTTTATTGCCCTGCACTTTGTTATACAGTTATCGTCCTTCATGCGCATCACGTGACCATACCAACGTAGCCTTCTCTCTAGTAAATAACATCTGATCCCTCTTATTTCTAATTTTTTCCTTAGTTCGTTTATGCTTTGTCGTTCACGTATATTACTATTACACATCCAGCGGAGCATGCAAGCTTCGTTTCTCTCTAGTCTGCGTATATCCTCTGCACACAATGCCCAGGTCTCACTGCCATGCAACATTGCTGTTCGTATGCGGGCATCGTACAGCCTGCCTTTCATTTTTAGGGAGAACCCTTTAGCGGCTAATAGTGGTATAAGCTCTCTGAACTTTTTCCACCCAGTTCTGACTCTAACTACTGTACTTTCAGAGCACCCTCCCCCACTGCTGATTTTGTCACCCAGGTAACGGAAGCTGTCCACTATTTCTATAGAACCCTCTGCGCAGTTGAAAGAGCTAGTATTTTGTGGGCACTTGCTGCTACTTAGTTCCCCAGAACACCGGCCACATGTAAAATCTATGTTCTTAGTTAGCTTACCTGTGATCCCACTACATCTTTTATGCACCCAAACTTTGCATTTGGGACACAAAATGGAATTTCTACCTACGCCTTTCCTACACTCTGCGCATGGCCACTTCCCGGAGGGGACCGCCGCCTTATTTTCTTTCTTACAAACTAGAACTTTAGTCTTAGCTAGGTTAATTTTAAGGCCTTTTGATTCTAGGCCGTGCTTCCATGTTTGGAATTTCTTCTCTAGCTCGGCCATTGATTCAGCTATGAGCGTTAGATCATCTGCGTATAGGAGATCCCATGGGCAGCCGGTCTTGAACTCCACTGTTATAGCCTGGAGGGCAATAATAAATAGTAGGGGGCTAAGAACAGAGCCCTGATGAACACCAACTTTTACACTAAACTCTTCACTATATTCGTTGTTAATTCTAACCTTGCTGACTGTTTCTTTAAACATGGCTTGTATAGCTCTCACAAGCCATTCATCAACACCTAGTTTTCTAAGAGCCCACCAGATAATGGAACGGGGGACTCTGTCGAAGGCCTTCTCCAAGTCGACGAAAGCTAAGTATAGGGGTTTACTTTTAGCTAGGTACTTCTCCTGTAGTTGTCGTACAATGAAAAGAGCGTCTGTGGTATACATATATATATATATATATATATATATAGAGAGAGAGAGAGAAATATATACATGTATATATATATATATATATATATATATATATATATATATATATATATAGAGAGAGAGAGAGAGAGAGAGAGAGAGAGAGAGAGAGAGAGAGAGAGAAATATATACTTGTATATATATATAGAGATAGAAATATATACATGTATATATATATATATATATATATATATATATATATATAGAAAGAGAGAGAGAGAGAGAGAGAAATATATACTTGTATATATATAGAGAGAGAAATATATACATGTATATATATATATATATATATATATATAAATATATACATCATCATCACATGTATATATAATTATGTTGGTTGTTGACCAACCTATTCAACCTGTGATGAAAACATTTTCTGTTTCCCAAGTAGGTCCACAGGGCTAACGATATCCCAAGTTGGTCCACAGGGCTAATGATATCCCAAGTAGGTCCACAGGGCTAACGATATCCCAAGTAGGTCCACAGGGCCAACGATATCCCAAGTAGGTCCACAGGGCCAACGATATCCCAAGTAGGTCCACAGGGCTAATGATATCCCAAGTAGGTCCACAGGGCCAACGATATCCCAAGTAGGTCCACAGGGCTAACGATATCCCAAGTTGGTCCACAGGGCTAATGATATCCCAAGTAGGTCCACAGGGCTAACGATATCCCAAGTAGGTCCACAGGGCTAACGATATCCCAAGTAGGTCCACAGGGCCAACGATATCCCAAGTAGGTCCACAGGGCTAATGATATCCCAAGTAGGTCCACAGGGCCAACGATATCCCAAGTAGGTCCACAGGGCTAACGATATCCAAAGTTGGTCCACAGGGCTAATGATATCCCAAGTAGGTCCACAGGGCTAACGATATCCCAAGTAGGTCCACAGGGCTAACGATATCCCAAGTTGGTCCACAGGGCTAACGATATCCCAAGTAGGTCCACAGGGCTAACGATATCCCAAGTAGGTCCACAGGGCTAATGATATCCCAAGTTGGTCCACAGGGCTAACGATATCCCAAGTAGGTCCACAGGGCTAACGATATCCCAAGTAGGTCCACAGGGCTAACGATATCCCAAGTAGGTCCACAGGGCTATGATATCCCAAGTTGGTCCACAGGGCTAACGATATCCCAAGTAGGTCCACAGGGCTAACGATATCCCAAGTTGGTCCACAGGGCTAACGATATCCCAAGTAGGTCCACAGGGCTAACGATATCCCAAGTAGGTCCACAGGCTAACGATATCCCAAGTTGGTCCACAGGGCTAATGATATCCCAAGTAGGTCCACAGGGCTAACGATATCCCAAGTAGGTCCACAGGGCCAACGATATCCCAAGTAGGTCCACAGGGCCAACGATATCCCAAGTAGGTCCACAGGGCTAATGATATCCCAAGTAGGTCCACAGGGCCAACGATATCCCAAGTAGGTCCACAGGGCTAACGATATCCCAAGTTGGTCCGCAGGGCTAATGATATCCCAAGTAGGTCCACAGGGCTAACGATATCCCAAGTAGGTCCACAGGGCTAACGATATCCCAAGTAGGTCCACAGGGCCAACGATATCCCAAGTAGGTCCACAGGGCTAATGATATCCCAAGTAGGTCCACAGGGCCAACGATATCCCAAGTAGGTCCACAGGGCTAACGATATCCCAAGTTGGTCCACAGGGCTAATGATATTCCCAAGTAGGTCCACAGGGCCAACGATATCCCAAGTAGGTCCACAGGGCTAACGATATCCCAAGTTGGTCCACAGGGCTAACGATATCCCAAGTTGGTCCACAGGGCTAATGATATCCCAAGTAGGTCCACAGGGCCAACGATATCCCAAGTAGGTCCACAGGGCTAATGATATCCCAAGTAGGTCCACAGGGCTAACAATATCCCAAGTAGGTCCACAGGGCCAACGATATCCCAAGTAGGTCCACAGGGCTAACGATATCCCAAGTTGGTCCACAGGGCCAACGATATCCCAGTAGCTCCACAGGGCTAACGATATCCCAAGTAGGTCCACAGGGCTAACGATATCCCAAGTAGGTCCACAGGCTAATGATATCCCAAGTAGGTCCACAGGGCTAACAATATCCCAGGTTGTGACAACTACATGACCACTGTACAGTGTGGACTGGTACTTTTTGTCATGTCCCCATAACAACCACTTTATCTATATATAACTTTTGTAGGTTTTGCCCAGGCCATGAGTAACTTAGTAGCTTTGAGTGTGACAGGATAGCTATAGGGAGGTGTCATTGTATGAGGGGAGGGAGCAGCATGAGGAGTGTGACAGGATAGCTATAGGGAGGTGTCATTGTATGAGGGGAGGGGAGCAGCATGAGGAGTGTGACAGGATAGCTATAGGGAGGTGTCATTGTATGAGGGGAGGGGAGCAGCATGAGGAGTGTGACAGGATAGCTAGAGGGAGGTGTCATTGTATGAGGGGAGGGGAGCAGCATGAGGAGTGTGACAGGATAGCTAGAGGGAGGTGTCATTGTATGAGGGGAGGGAGCAGCATGAGGAGTGTGACAGGATAGCTATAGGGAGGTGTCATTGTAATGAGGGGGGAGGGGGGAGGGAGCAGCATGAGGAGTGTGACAGGATAGCTATAGGGAGGTGTCATTGTATGAGGGAGAGGGGAGCAGCATGAGGAGTGTGACAGGATAGCTATAGGGAGGTGTCATTGTATGAGGGGAGGGGAGCAGCATGAGGAGTGTGACAGGATAGCTATAGGGAGGTGTCATTGTATGAGGGGAGGGGAGCAGCATGAGGAGTGTGACAGGATAGCTATAGGGAGGTGTCATTGTATGAGGGGAGGGGAGCAGCATGAGGAGTGTGACAGGATAGCTAGAGGGAGGTGTCATTGTATGAGGGGAGGGGAGCAGCATGAGGAGTGTGACAGGATAGCTATAGGGAGGTGTCCATTGTATGAGGGGAGGGGAGCAGCACTGAGGAGTGTGCAAGGATAGCTATAGGGAGGGCGTCATTGTATGAGGGGAGGGGAGCAGCATGAGGAGTGTGACAGGATAGCTAGAGGGAGGTGTCATTGTATGAGGGGAGGGGAGC
>CAXHJY010000421.1:25000-32500 GCA_964016885.1 Eledone cirrhosa | reverse complement strand
GATAAATGGAAAAAATGAAACGAAATTTCATTTCCCACTCTTAGTGTGTGTGCGCGTGTGTATTCCAGGTTCAATCGAGGGTAAGAGTAAGTAAGGTACTCAATACATAGTAGAGTATAAATATTTAATGTAGAAATTACTTCTACAGGACTAGAACTGTTTCATTCGAATGAAATAGTACTAGTCTCTATCTCTTTATCTCTCTCTCGATAGGGGGGGGGGAGTGAGAGAGATTCCACAACAGTTGTGGAACTGCTGCTACCAAACTTATCCCATGGACTGAGTGCTCTACCATTACGGATATAACCCACCAGTGTTCTACCAATACATATATATATATATATATATATATATATATATATATATATATATATATATGTTGTTTATTACAGGACTAATAAGCTCTGTAACCTACATAGAACACTCTTTTTTTCCTGTACCTTTCCAACGGAAATACTTCATTCATACATATATATATATATATATATATATATGTAAGAGAGAGAGAGTGAGAAAAAAAAGAGAAGCAGTGTTTCGACGAAAGGAATTTATTGGACATATTACAATTCTTTTTCTGATATCACACTCTGCCCTACGAGGGCATTGAGTGCTCATACGGCCTACCGCATACGGACACTTTAAGCATCCAACACCAATTATATATATAAATATAATTTCCCTTCAATATTGAGTACTTTTTCTTCGTGTTTGTAAACCCAAATACACGAGTATATGTGCTTGTATGTATGTATATATATATATATCTGTGTGTGTGTGGGTGTGTTTTTTAAATAAAGGTTGCTCTGGAAAAATATGCCATTCACTTGTCTAAACCCACTTAAGAATCGTTTATCTTCAAGAATTAATACACAACTTCCATGTTTGACCACCCACCAAGGAGAGTACCACACACACACACACGCGCACACGCACGCGCAGACAGAGACATCTAGCCTACAATCCTCCACCTCCAGGGTACTGCGTGGGTGGCAGGGTTTCTGATTGGGGTTCATATTTACTACAGATACTTCATTATTAAACGCTTTAGATTGAAATAAGTCGAACATTCTACAGAATTCTTTCTCGTCGATTCGTCTTATTTCCAGAAATATTTTATGCCGATGTCATTTATTAGTTTTTATTATTGTAGCGACATAAGGCGGTGGAGTGACAGTATGGGTAGAGGTTGGGACGCCATGCTTTAACGCATAGTTACGGCTCTTTCCATTCTGAGTTCAAATCCCGCCGAGGTTAACTTTGCCTTTCATCCTTACGGAGTATAATATAAAATACCAGTAATGCACTGGTTAATTGCTGGCCTTGTGCCAAAAGTAGAAACAATTATTGCAGCGACATCAAATGTTAGAGCATTGAACAAAATATTTTACAGTATTTGTTCCAGCTCTTTACGTTTTGAGTTTTGCCCTTCATCCTTCTCATTCGATCAAATAAAGTACCACTCAATTGTTGGGTGTATGTAATCTCCCCAAGGGAGTGAATTGGCAGAATCGTTAGAACGTCGGATAGAATGATTTGCGGTGTTCGTTTTGGTTTTCAGCTCTCTGAAGAGTTCGGATCCCGCTGAGGTCAACTTTGCCTTTCATCCATTTGAGGTCGATAAATCAAGTAACAGTCTACTACTAGGGTTGATTTTACTTCTACATCTCTTTCCCACTGCATTACCCTCTCCCTCTTTCTCTCTCCCTCTTTCTCTCTCCCTCTCTCTCTCCCTCTCCCCTTCTTTCCCTCTCTCTCTCTCTCGGAGAAATCTGCTGTTTTCAGACTTTGAGAGGAGATGGGTTCCGCCAGCTTTACAAATGGCCTAGAAACGCCGTATGTCAATACAGCACCCCTTCGACTCCCTCAGGAGTTACGGGACCATGCATGCATTTATAATCTCCCCACAAAAATAATTGCTGGCCTTGTGCACATATTTAAAAAAAAAACAGTATTGCAGAAATATGAAATACGGTGGATTGACAGAATCGTTAGAACATCAGAGAAAATGATTTGCGGTATTTGTTCCAGCCCTTTACACTCTGGGCTCAAATAATACCATTTCAGTTTCTGTTTCGGATCTTTACGTTCTGAGTTCAATTTCCGCTAAAGTCAACTTAGCTTTTCATTATTCTGAAGTCGATAAAATAAAGTGCCAGTCACGTACCGGGGTCGATATAATCGACTTTACTCTTTATTCTAAAAATTACTGGCCTTGGAACTAAATAGAAAGCATCCATTTTGAGTTCAAATCCCGCCGAGTTCAACTTTGCCTTTCATCCTTACGGGTTCGATAAAATAAAGTACCAGTAATACACTGGATAATTGCTGGCCTTGTGCCAAAAGTAGAAACAATTATTACAGTAATGTAATAGGGCGGTGGATTGGTTAGGGCGGGGGATAGGCAGTATCAGTAGAAAGTCGGACGCCATGCTTTGCAGCATAGTTACGCCCCTTTATGGTGTGAGTTCAAATCCCGCCGAGGGTCACTTTGTCTTTCATCCTTACGGGGCCGATAAAATAAAGTACCAGTAATACACTGGAATAATTGCTGGCCTTGCGCCAGAAGCAGAAACAATTATTACAGTTATGTAAGGCGGTGGATTGGCAGTATCGGTAGAGGTTCGGACACCATGCTTTGCAGCATAGAGTTGCGCCCCTTTATAGTGTGAGTTCAAATCCCGCCGAGGTTAACTTTGCCTTTCATCCTTACGAGGTCGATGAAATAAAGTACCAGTAATGTACTGGGATAATTGCAGGCCTTGTGCCAAAAGTAGAATCAATTATTACAGCAATGTTGGTTTTAGTTTTGGATTCATCTCTCATATATTTTAACGCAAATAAATGGAGTGATTTAGACATGGAAATGTATTTAAATCCTTGCAGCAGCGTTAATTTTGAAACCGAATTTGAAAAAGTTTTAACATAATCATAAGTTTGTTTTAGAAATATAGACAACAGTACTTTTATTGATTGCAACATTATTATTATTACAATCAACATTGAAAACATTGCAATAGAGATAGAGGAAATATAGATAATCCGGTGAAATTTTAATGAGTGTTCTACCTTGTCATTTACAGTCCAGTGTATGGTCTACCTGGTCCTTTACAGTCCAGTGTATGGTCTACCTGGACATTTACAGTTCAGAGTATGGCCTATCTGGTAATTTACAGTCCAGTGTGTGGTCAACCTGGTCATCTACAGTCCAGTGTGTGATCAACCTGGTCATCTACAGTCCAGTGTGTGGTCAACCTGGTCATCTACAGTCCAGTGTGTGGTTCACCTGATCATTTACAGTCCAGTGTGTGGTCAACCTGGTCATCTACAGTCCAGTGTGTGGTTCACCTGATCATTTACAGTTCAGTGTGTGCTCTACTTGGTCATTTACAATTCAGTGTGCAGTTTACTTAGTCATATGCAGTCCAGTGGGTGGTCTATCGGGCCATTTACATTTTAATATGTAGTGTGCCTGCTGTTTCCTCCGTCAAAATGACATGTCTATAGCCGTGTTTCCCACAGTTGGTTCCGCAAAGGAATGTTTGGGGCTCCGTGAAAAAGGTTGAGAAGTATATTTATATTACGATCATATAACAGTATTAGACTTTGGGTTTCCCCCAAAAGTTTCTAAACCAAAAAGGGTTCCGCATTTGAAAGAGGTTGGGAAAATTTAGCCTATAGAAATTTTTTAACGGCATTGTACATTTTTTTAGCTGAGTGAAATGGAGCAGCGTAAATTGAAATGACTTGCTTAAGGACGCAATGCATCACCTGACATTGGAATCAAACACATGAATTAATAATCCTCATCCCAACAACCTAACCACTACACCATCACACCATCACAAATTGAAAATGTAAAATATATTTCTACGCAGCCGCTCCCCAACGAGTATAACGATTTAATTAAAATTCATTATTGACAATTACAAAATAAATTAATCTGCTGCGTGGCTAAAATTAAAATCAGTGCGAAAACAGACATTCGTCCTCTCAAGGAAGCCTGCGCAGTGCACTCTACATATAAATTGGTTTCCACTGAAGCAGGCAGAGAATTTTAAGTATTTCGGAGCCGTGTTTATGAGTGATGGAAGGCAGAAGGCTGAATTAAGTGCATGAATTGGGGGAGCTAGTGCAGTAATGCACCGGCTTCAGCATTCAGTAATCAGAAGGGAGGTAGTTGGCAAAGCCAAACACACTATCTTCATTTCGGTATTCGTGCCAACCCTTAGCTATGGTCATGACTCTTGGGCATTTTGACCGAAAGAATATGATCACGAATACAAGCGGCCGAAATGGGGTTTCTCCGAAGGGTTTTTGGTGAAGGGTTACTCGATGGAGTGCGCAGCTCGGAGATCAGAGAGTCACTCAAGATAGAGCCATTGTTTCTCCGAATTGAGAGATCACGGCTCCGATATTATGAGCAAGAGGTTAGAATAACCCAGGAAAAAAATCGCTGGACAGATTTTACGGGCAAAACCAACCGGCAGGAGACCCAGCGAGATCGTCTGATAACATCCGTGAGCTCGTATCGATTGGTGATCCAGCCAGATCGGTTGAAGGCGGTTGCTTCTGACAGGCCCCGCTGGAAGGAGTATTTGAGGAATATATCCCCAAGACCTCTCAAGAATAAATGGGCGAAGAAGAAGAATTAATCTGCTATTAATATTAACTTTTATGGTTTTTAATATAGTATAACATTGCTCAAAAGAATAGTCTATTAACCTTTGGGTACTTTCAGTAATTAGAATGCAGGCATGCTGAGGTACCACCCTCGGGGAATTTAATCAGTACTTATTTCAATTTTATTTTTAATTTGGTATTTATTTCATCGATCTACTTTTGTCGAACCGCTAAGTTACCGGATATAAACAGTAAACAAGTACAGAAAGGCGCACAAACACACACAAACACACACAAACACACACAAACACACACAAACACGACTACAAGTAGCCAGGATTTATAGTTTTTTTATGACTACAAGTATTCAGCATATATATATATATATATATATATATATATATATATATATATATATTATATATATATATATTATATATAGCTAGTTTATATATGATTATCTTTTATACACAATTATATATATACATATGTGTATATAGTTATATGACCATATGTGTATGGCTCTGAGTGCGTGTATATATATGGGTGTATGTATGTATGTGTGTGTGTGTGTATATTTCCTATTTCTGCCGTGGGTGAACGTTTATTTATTACTGAAGAGTTTTATTTATTTTATTTATATTTTCCTTATTATTGTTGTTATTATTATTATATTATTAGTAGTTTTTGTTTCTTCGTTTTATTATAAATCAAATTAAATATTCATTTTCTAAACTCAACAACTGGAACGACTGCGTGGTGGTGGGGATGGTGCTACTGATGGTGGTGATGGTGACAGTGGTGGTTGTGGTGATTGTGGTGGCGGTGGGAGGTGATTGGTGCTCTAATATGTGGAGAGTGGAAAAGGTAGTGCTGTCATCTGACTGGTGCCAACCTCATGCCGACACTAAGCTTAACGTCTAAGCCGCTAAATCTGTAGTAGTAGTTGTAGTGGTGGTTGTTCTACTGGTGGTGGTAATAGTAGTGGTGGTGGCGATGGTAGTGGTGCTGGTGGTAGGTGTGCATGGAGGTGGTAATATAGGGAACTATGGCAAAATAATATTTTACCCCTAAACATAACCAAGAAACTGAGAGATTAATCCCTCCTGGCTAGGACGCCAATTTGTTGAAAGCAACATTTCACATGTGGATTGAAGTTAGACACTGTAACTATTTTTACACAGTTGCATAATCGATTCGCTTAATACAGCATGGTGGAATTTGCAACCATCTGTCAACCTTTTACAAGCAATATTTAAACCTTTCACATGAAAACGCCTGAAACCGTCCCAGGCTCTATGATGAAAAATCGTTTGTTTTTGAATGTTCATGTTTAAATTTAAGACTTCCATTATAATATTTTCTAGCAGTGGAGACTTCTGGTGTTCTTGGCTCTAGGACCACCTTCCTACTCACTACCACCGGCACAGAGTTGGCTACCCTAATGTGTGAACCTCGTGAGCTGGAATGACTCTTCCGGCACGTCTCTCTCACTATCCTCTGGAGAAATGTCTTCTCTCCGACGGGGCGGCCAGCGCAATGACCCCCATTTGCTTATAATAGTGGGGGATGGGGAGAGCAAGAGAGATGGAGGCAGTGACAATGGGAGTTTGGTTCCACTGTGTTCGGACCTGGTGTATATGTATATATTTATTTACCACACCACAATACAGACACTATTTTATTGTACTCTAAACACAATGTGTACAAAGGTCTGACATTACGTTTTGTAAGAAACTTTTCTTAAATTACGTTATCAGGCCGAAAAAAGTAAACTGTCAAAGTATCGGCCGCTCTCTGATAGGTTTGTGGTTGAGGCTGAGGCAGAACAGACTTCTGGCGTTCTTAGCCCCCGGACCAGGACCACATACTTGTTCACTGCTATCGGGGCGGAGTTGGCTACCAGCAAATGCGAACCCCACGAGGAGGAGTGACTGCTCCAGCACGTCTCCTTCGCCGTCCTCCAGGGCAATGTCTTCTCCATCTTGTTGGCCTGGGCAACGGGATGGACTGACACGTTTCCTTTATGGCGGTGGCACTTGGAATAGATTTACTTGCATAAGCATGAGTAGTTTGGGAAACACTAGCTTAAGAACGAGAAAGTTACTTACAATACTAAATACCTTTACATTATTATTTTTAAGGTGGATTGGCAGTATCGGTAGAGGGTCGGACGCCATGCTTTCCAGCATAGTTACGTCCCTTTACGATCTGAGTTCAAATCCCGCCGAGGTTCACTTTGCCTTTCATCCTTACGGGGTCGATAAAATAAAGTACCAGCAATGCACTGGGTAATTGCTGGCCTTGTGCCAAAAGTAAAAACAATTATTATTTAAAAGAAAAAAATTAATTGAAAACTATAGACCTCGTCTTTCATTTGAAATCTAGTAATGAGGGGCTTAAATCCAGAACGTAAAGAGTAGCTGTAATGGTAGTGGTGGTAATGGTAGTGGTGGTAGTGGTGGTAGTGGTGGTAGTGGTGGTGGTGGTGGTACTGGTTCTACTAACGGTGGTAATAGTAGTGGCGGCGATGGTAGTAAAGTATGTTGTCCAACCCTCTACCAATACTCCCAATCCACCTTTTTGAAATAAAATAGTTTCTACTTTTGGCGCAAGGCCAGCTATTATCCCAGTGCATTACTGGTACTTTATTTTATCGATCCCTTAAGGATGAAAGGCAAAGCTAACCCCGGCAGGATTTGAACTCAAGCCATTAAAGGGCCGTAACTCTATGCTGCAAAGCAAGGCGTCCAACACTCTACCGATACTGTCAAGCCAAATATAATAATTGTTTCTACTTTTGGCACAAGGCCAGGAATTACCCAGTACATTACTGGTACTTTATTTTATCGACCCCATAAGGATGAAAGGCAAAGTTAA
>CAXHJY010000421.1:10000-12500 GCA_964016885.1 Eledone cirrhosa | reverse complement strand
GGAGGAGGAGGAGGCAGTGATTGGCAGGTGTCACTGGGATGTAATTATATAAGAGGGATTATTTTGTCATGGAGCAGTTTGTTAGTATTAATGATGCGTGACCCATGCCGTGACAGCTTGGCAGTCTGGCTGCCTGTCCGTCCATTAGAGGGGGTGTGACTCCACCAGGTGTGCCGTCAGACATCGTAAACGGGGGAAAGATTTGACTGGAATGTACGACTGATGGGAAATTGGTAAAATAAGAATCGGGCAACATTGAGATATCGTGTGTGTCCCCGAAAAAAAAAAGAGTGTTCTATATATAGAACAGAGCTATTTAAATTAGAAAGTGAACAACACAATATATAACTACTCCATTACTAAATTTCATATTTTCTATTCATGAACGAACTAGACATATGTTAATATTGTCTAGGGTCCTGAAACCTTTGGTAATGGAGTAGTTATATATTGTGGTATTCACTTTCTAATTATATATATATATATATATATATATGAAATACCAATGATCGTTGGTAAATCACTGATGATGGACTAATTTTATAATATGTAATCCATGTGCAACCATGCAGTATTCTTCTCCCCATATTTTTCATATATATAATATAAGATCAAAAGATGGTTAAAAGAGTTCCGAGTATTTTATTATGCGAATTTCAAAAACAAATATCATCATGGGATGATATTTGTGTTCTCATCAGATAAAATAGGGAGACATGATATGAAGCTTAAAAAACACTTGTGAGCAGTGAAGTTTGAAATCAACATATGAGAAATAAATTAAGATGGATGTATGAGATTGGGAAAAAGTGATGGGGGTGGGGTGGAAAAGGTAATGAAGAGGAAGAAATAAGAGTAAAGGATGGTGGGGGAGGAGTATAAGAAGGAAGGATGAGAGAGGAGAAGAAATGGGTGATAGAGAGAGAGAGATAGCCTTTACAACTGACAAAATATTGTCTCACGTTATTTATACTCTAGGGCGGTGGATTGGCAGTATTGGTAGAGAGTCGGATGCCATGCTTTGACGCATAGAGTTACGCCCGTTGCTATTCTGAGTTCAAATCCCGCCGAGGTTAACTTTGCCTTTCATCCTTACGGGGTCGATAAAATAAAGTACCAGTAATACACTGGGTAATTGTTGGCCTTGTACCTAACGTAGAAACAATTATTTATACTCCAGTCCTACAAACTGTAGAGTGCTACATATCCGATATTTGCATTGCTTTATTGTGCTACAATAAAACTCACCTCCTACATTATATATATATATATATAATTGTTATATATATATATATATAATTGTTATATATATATATATATATATATATATATAATTGTTTCTCCTTTTGGCACAAGGCCAGCAATTATACAGTATATTACTGGTACTTTATTTTATCGACCGCGTAAGGATGAAAGGCAAAGTTAACCTCAGCGGGATTTGAATTCAGGCCGTAAAGAGACGCAACTCTATGCTGGAAAGCATGGCATCTGACCCTTTACCGATACTGCTATATAATGTGTGTGCGTGTGTGTAGGAATTCGTAGGTGAAAGCTGAAGGAAAACAGTGCTCAATCTGTTTGCAAGGGACCCTATTTCGTATAAACAAACTTTCATACACTTAACATGTTTGTGAGACTATTGGTTTCGGAGTCCAGTTATGGCCACCACTGTATATTGCAGGAGGCACTTTTAAACTGGCTCGACATTGGGCTATATATATATAATTATATTTCGTGTGTCACTTGACTTAAAATTAGGGTCTGTATTTTTTCCATAAGCAATTATTAATAGATAGAGCTGTCTTGCATTTAATAAAGAACTGGTGATATACACACTCTTATTCATCCCCTATATATATATATATATATATATATATATATATATATATATAGGAAAATGTTTGACCCCGACGGCAGAGCTCAAGCCGTTTCGACGGCTATTTCTGGCTATGTCCAGAAACAGCCGTCGAAACGGCTTGAGCTCTGCCGTCGGGTTCAAACATTTTCCTATACCCCACTCTACTACCCTAAGTATTGAATACTCTGGTGCGTTATGGTCCATCTGGTTCCTCACCACAGTTCCTTTGTTATATATATATATATATATATATATATATATATATATATATATATAAGGATGGATTAAGTTTGAAACTGGTTAGACCATTACTCACCAGAGTATCATGTGTATGTACGTTGGTGAGGAGGGTGAATTTGGACACCCCGAGGGATGAAAAACAAAACCCGTCATAAGGCAGAAGAACTCAAGAGTCAATGGCTATCCAATAAAATATCTTTTTGTGGAGCGTGAGACCCCCTAGTCTTCATTAAGACATATTTCTAGTAGAAGGTCGCTCTGATATAAAACCTGCGACATCATTTACATTCAATGTAGACGAGTTCTTCTTTTGGGGCAAATGCATTCGATGGGATTGGCCCCGTGCAAAGCCTTTCCTCACAAAAAAAAAAATCCCCAAGCACAGGCATCGCTTGATGTGAC
>CAXHJY010000420.1:42500-47500 GCA_964016885.1 Eledone cirrhosa | reverse complement strand
TTATTTTTATTTTTAATTTTCGTTTTTATTTCATTTTTCCTATTTCTTTTATTTGATATTTTATTTTAATTTTATTTTTTATTTTATTTTACTGTTGCTTATTTTTTTTCTTATTTTCTTCTTATTTTTTCTTATTTTTTTCTTATTTTTTTTCTTGTTCTATTTTTCTTATTTTTATCTTATTTTTCCTTTTTTTATTTTTTTTTTCTCATATTTATATTTTCTTTTACTTTTAATTTTATTCTTTCATTTATTTTTCATTATATATTTTTTATATTTTTTTTCTTCTTTATACCCACGACGACGACGAACACCATCACCACCTCTCTACCTCCCCTCCCCCCCCCCCCCCCCACACACACACCAACACCACTCACCACCTCTCTAGCCCCCTCAACTCCACAACCAAACATCACACATCCACCAGCCAGCACCGCCACCAACAACAACCAAACAACGACACTTAATTGAGATGCTGCAATGAAACAAAAGATAGGAAGCTATTAACAACAACCACAACAACAACAACAACAGCAGCAGCAGCAGCAGCAGCAGCTCTGTCAATAGAACAAGAGGCAAGAGGTGTGTTTTACAATGTTTAAACAACATCGCAACATCGAATTCCTGAAACGAAAGAATAACATTAACAACAACAACAACAACAATAATAATAATAATAATAATAATAATAATAATAATAATAATAATAATAATAATAATAATAATAATAATAATAATAATAATAATGGGCAAGCCAAAAAACTAACCAACTGGAAATCACCAGGCCCAGATGGTGTGCAGGGGTATTGGATTAAACATTTAACATCCCTCCACCCGAAGCTGACGGCCATGTTCAATGACTGCTTGGTGTCGGGTGAGGTGCCAGAGTGGTTGACAAAAGGTACCACAGTTCTGATAATGAAAGACCGAATCAAGGGTAATGATGTTACCAACTATAGACCTATCACATGTCTGCCCGTAATGTGGAAACTGTTGACGAGCATTGTGTCTGAGGAAATCTACCATCACCTCCACACAAACAACTTGTTGCCGGACGAACAGAAAGGATGCCGAAAGAAGTCACGTGGTACAAAGGACCAGTTGCTTATTGATAAGATGGTAATGGGGAATTGCAGGAGGAGACACACTGATCTTGCCATGGGATGGATAGACTACAGAAAGGCATTTGACATGGTGCCTCATTCCTGGATCACCAAAAGCCTGGAGATCTTCAGGGTGGCAGATAACATCAGAGAGTTGCTGGGCAGGAGTATGGGGTCCTGGGAGACAGAGTTGACATCAACTGGAGTATCCTTGGGAAGCGTGAAGATCAAGAGAGGTATCTTCCAGGGAGATAGCCTGTCCCCTCTGTTGTTTGTCCTTGCCCTGATGCCCTTGACCATTATGCTGCGAAAAGTGAGAGCAGGATACAAGTTGGGAAGGGGAGAGCTTACCATCAATCACCTCCTCTTCATGGACGATCTTAAGCTCTTCGGGAAAAGTGAGAAGGAGTTGGATGTGCTTGTTGACACTGTCCGTATTTTCAGCAGTGATATATGTATGCAGTTTGGTATTGGTAAATGTGGAGTCATTGTGATGAGGAGGGGTAGGTTGAGCAGAAGTAACGGGATCCAGATACCAACAGGTGAGATGATAAAGGAAATTGACTCTGAGGAAGGATACAAGTATTTGGGCGTTCTGGAGGCTGATGGCATAAAGAACAAAAAAATGAAGGAATTGTTAAGAACTGAATACATTCGGAGAGTAAGGAGCGTATTGAAGTCACATCTGAACAGCAGAAATGCCATAAGCGCAGTAAATTCCCGAGCTGTGTCTATTATTAGGTACAGTGCGGGAATTCTGAGATGGAATGTTGCTGAACAAAAAGAAATGGATAGGAAGACTAGGAAGCTATTGACTATCTACAACATGTTCCACAAGAGGAGTGATGTCGATAGACTCTACCTAAGGAGATCTGAGGGTGGAAGAGGTCTTATCAGCATAGAGGACTGTGTTCAGATGGAGAAAAACAACCTATACAAATACGTGACCTATAGTAAGGAGCCAATGCTCAGAGCTGTACTGAAGGAGGGGAGAGTAGGCCAGGGGATACCCAAGGAGGAAATAACATCAAGGAGGAAGAGCAGCCTTAAGGGAAAATCCCTTCATAGTACCTTCTTTGAGAAAACTGAATTTAGAGATCCACAGACATGGAACTGGTTGAGAAGAGGAGACCTCAAAAAGGCTACAGAAGGAATGCTAATGGCTGCGCAGGAGCAGGCCCTCAAAACGAAGTGGTTGAAGCACCATATCTACAAGGAGGAGGCTAGCCCACTGTGCAGGATCTGTGGAGAGAGAGAGGAGACTGTGGCTCACATTGTGTCCGAGTGTAAACACCTAGCCCAGACCCACTATAAGGGCTGGAGACACGATGTGATGGGCAGGGTGATCCACTGGCACCTGTGCAAAGTAAACAATCTACCACATTCTGAGAAATGGTATGAGCATAGGCCAGAGGCGGTGATGGAGAACAGTCAGGTGAAGGTGCTGTGGGATTTTAGGATACAGACGGACAAAAAACTGGAACACAATAGACCTGACCTGGTGGTTGTGGACAAAGAAAAAAGATCGTGCCTGATTGTGGATGTGGCCTGCCCGTTCGACACGAGAGTGCAAGAGAAGGAGAGGGAGAAAATTAACCGATACCAGGACCTAAAGTGGGAGGTGAAAAGGATTTGGAACTGCCATGAAGTCAAAGTGATCCCGATTGTCATAGGCGCACTGGGGACTATCTCCAAAGGTTTCCAGGGATGGTTAAAGAAAATCGGCCCCTTCACGCTTTTTGGAACGCTTCAAAAGGCATGCTTGCTTGGAACGGCAAGAACCCTCCGATACGTCCTGAATATCTGAGGCTGCAGGTAGTGGCTTGATATTCAATCCAACGGACTTTCCAGTTAACCAACATCAATGACTGAGATTCAAGGAATAACAATAACAATAATAATAGAAATTATAATGATAATAAATGTAGAATATTTTAATAACAATAAATATATGGATATGATATATATATATATTGTATGTATATGTACAAGTTGTTTATGTATATATATGTATATATATATATGTATATATATATTGTATATATATATATACATAAATAGACATACATATATTGTATGTATATATACAAATTGTATATATATATATATATATTGTACGTATATATACAAATTGTATATGTATATATATATATATATACATACATACATATATTATATATATGTGTGTGTATATATATATATATATATATATATATGTATATATATATATATATATATATATATATATATATATATATATATATATAGTAAGTTATTCCGGGTTGAATCGGAGGTAACCACAGTAAGTAAGGTACTCAATACATAGCAGAGTGTAAAAGTTTTAATATAGATGAGATTCTACAGGACTAGAACTGTTTCATTCTTTAGAAATCATCAGGAATCTGACCAGATACCTGATGATTTCTAAAGAATGAAACACTTCTAGTCCTGTAGAATCTCATCTATATTAAAACTATATATATTCAAGACTATACAGAGCATTTGTAGTTGTTCCAAATTGAAGGATGAGTATTTTAGACTTTATTTTATCATGAGTTAAGGCTCTATTGATATTTCCCTGATTTCACTAAATTCTGTTGGATAAATCTATATCCTGATTCTTTTTGAATTGAGTTTGAATTATTTTTCCCACATCTTATGTTAACTATTTTCCCATTTTGACGCTATAGTCAGTTATATATTATGGAATACTGTTGGCTTCTTGCTACAATACTTTCTATACCTTTCATTTATATATATATATATATATATATATATATATATATATATATATATATATATATATATATATATATATATATAATAGTAATGCTATCTGTCATATCTCTAACATCAAATGATATTCTCCATTCTATACATCATAGAATAAAAGCCTAGATAAAGTTTGTTGGGTAAATATTATACAAAGGGAGATAAACTATGAAGTTTAAGATCAAACGCAGAAAAACACAAGGATATAATTATACAAAGTCTTGTTGGTTTTACGCTCCTTGGAAAAGGTAAAAGAATTTTTCCAAACTTGCCGTCGCTGGACTTTCGTCAGAAAAGAGTAAATTTACCAGGCAGAGAAGGCTGGAAACTTTAGAAAGACACTGAAGGCGTGTTTATTGGGTTGGTTGAATAGTATATATATATATATATATATATATATATATATAATGTAGGAGGTGAGTTTTATTGTAGTACAATAAAGCAATGCAGATATCGGATAAGAAGCACTCTACAGTTTGTAGGACTGGAGTATACATAATATATAAGATCAAAAGATGGTTAAAGGAGGTCCATGTATTTTATTATGCGCATTTCAAAAACAAACATCATCATGCAATAATATTTGTGTTTTCATCAGATAAAACAGGAGGACATGATATGAAGGCTAAAAAACACTTGTGGATATGTTGATTTAAAACTGCACTATCCACAAGTGTTTTTTAGCCTTCATATCATGTCCTCCTGTTTTATCTGATGAAAACACAAATATTATTGCATGATGATGTTTGTTTTTGAAATGTGCATAATAAAATACATGGAACTCCTTTAACCATCTTTTGATCTTATATATTATATATATATATATATATATATATATATATATATATATATATATATATATATATATATATATATATATATATATATATATATATATATATGTATATATGTATATATATATATAAATTGCGACTCATATATTCCATCTATTACGCTGAATGCTCCACGTTTCTATGAAATAGTGAAACATTAAAAAATAACTTCACCAACAAGCTGTTTGGTTGAAACAGACTGCTCATCAGCTACAGCGACGGAATATCCCTGATCAAACTAACATCAATTCAATAGAGCAAGATGGCGGTTAACAGTCTGAAATTACTCGGT
>CAXHJY010000419.1:37500-55000 GCA_964016885.1 Eledone cirrhosa | reverse complement strand
TATATATATGTGTGTGTGTATCCTGGGTTCAATGGGGGTAACCACAGTAAGTAAGGTACTCAATACATAGCAGGCTTTCCTGATGATTTCCTTCGAATGAAACAGTTCTAGTCCTGTAGAAGCCATTCCCCCTCCCCCTCTATCTCTCTCTCTATATATATGTTCTCTTATCTCCGAAAAATATCTTGTATTTTATGGAAAAGATATTTTGACGAACTATAAATACTACTACACGCTTCTCATCTCCCCCCCCCCCATCTCTCTATATGTCTCTCTTACTGTCTATTTGTGTGTCTGTCTGTTTGTCTCTATCTAGAAATCTTTGTCTGTGTCTACACACACACACATTTATATATGTACGCACTTTCACATGCACACACACACACGTCTGCGCGCACATGCACACATCTATGTGCGCACACACACATATTTAAACGAGGGTGTGTATGTTATTTAAGGCCCATTTTTGAAACATTTCATCAAATAAATATCTACTCCTCTACAAGAATTTTTTTTTGTCGTTCAAATTTAAAGAATTTCCTCTTTTGATAGATCTGTAAGTTATAGTTGTTAATACCGCGATTGCTTTTGACGCTTTCTCATCCAAATTTCATTAAAACCAAATTATTATTATTATCGATGTTGTAATTATTATTGGTTCGTATTTTCCTTTCCATGGTAAATTCCCTGGCGAGCCGAGATTATGAATATTCTTGCTTCGATATTCATTATCTTAAATAAATTTAAATAACCTCCTTCGTTTATTCGTTTACGTTGCTAAATAATTTTGGGAGAGGCATAAATGCTACCACATCCGTTCGTCCTCACTCTTCCTTAAAATATTAGACTTCAAGTTTTAAGACAATTGTTGTTACCACTGCTTTCGTCACCGTACTATTTCAACCACTACTACTACTACCACTAGTGGAAATATTAAGCAGCATCAAAGGGAAAAGACCGTTCTACTAATATGAATATATGTATTTCTCTGTGTGAATGTGTGTGTATATATATATATATATATATATATATATATATATATATATATATATATATATTTGTTACTAAGATTCAATGAGGATTGTAGTTTTGATGTATGTGCTTGTTGTATATATGAAGTGTGTATAGAGTGTGTCAGTGTGTAAATGAGCCTGTTATAAGTGAGGGTTGTAGTTTTTAATGGGTGTTTGTATATGTAGAGATGTAATGTCACTAGACTATATATATATATATATATATATATATATATATATATATATATATATATATATATATATGTATACACCCAGACACATACGTACACACACACACACACACACACATATATATATATAGATATATATATATATAAATGTATACATACATAATATCTAATAAAGATAAGGCAGAATAACACATGGCGGTGCCCCAGCATGGCCACAGCCGCTCAGCTGCAACTCATAATAATCATACAAGAGACTAGTGTTCATTTCCTATCCCAAGTACATAACCACACCCACCCGAATTGCTTACTATTACTCCAACATACAGTAACCCACACAGTTCATAAAATGTACTTTTTATTTTAGTTTTCTATGTGAGGAAGCAGACATCTGCTTTTTTTCTCTTCTTTTCACTGTTGTCACATATCTCTATAGCAAAATAGTTTGAAAATCATAGGCAGTGTCTTTTATTAAAAATTCCATTTACAATTATTGCCATCAGTTGAGGTAGAGAAACAGATATCTGGATGGAAGTAATTCTGAAGAAGGTGAGAAATGTACCCTACAGGTAACTGACCTGGGAAGACGGGTGCATAAACTCTGCAAAATAATTCAGCAATGCTAGTATAGTCACTGCCTCCATCTCTCACTATTATAAGCAAATGGGGGCCCACGTGCTGGCCGCCCTGCAGTCCCAGCAGAGAGAATAGAGAAGATGTTTCCCTGGAGGATGGTGAGGGAAACGCATTGGAAGGGCCATTCTAGCTCATGAGGCTCACACTTGCGGGTAGCCAATTCCATGCTGATGGTGGTCCTAGGGCCAAGGACACCAAAAGTCCCCACTGCTATGGGCTCGACCTAAAGCTTCTCCAGATTGAAATTCTGTCCAGAGACTTGAATACCATTAGTTGACCTTGGGACCACAACTGATTATGAAAGTTGCAATGAGTAAAGAACGATTGTGACCATCTGCTACTGTAGTCAAATGCTAACAATAATGAAATTATTGTGTACAGTGCTCAGGTGCACTACAACTCATCAAAAGTGCATGTATAGTACATAGGATAATATACAAAAGTCAGGAAAGTGAACAGTGTATGAGTCATGATATATATGCACGTGCGTGTGTATGGAAGGGGAATATCAGGTGTAGTGTTATGGGAAGCATGGAAGTTTTGAAGGATGCAGTGTCCTGACATCTAACAACTGATGCTGGTAGTTTGTTCGATGCTTCAGCAACTCTGAGCATGAAAAAATGGGAGCTGTACTGTTTTCTGGTTTTGAAAGCATGTCCACTGATGTTAGACACATGGAATTCAAAAAGGTGCTCAGATGGTTAATAATGTTGTGGGTGTCTACCAAGTCAGTTGCCAGATAGATGATAATAATAACATAAGCACAAGACTATAAATCTATAAAGACAGTATACACTTATCATTTTACAGACTATGATGAAATCTTCTCTGCGGGGGATTGGCAGTATCGGTAGAGGGTCGGACGCCATGCTTTGACGCATAGAGTTACGTCCCTTGCCATTCTGAGTTCAAATCCTGCCGAGGTTAACTTTGCCTTTCATCCTCACGGGGTCGATGAAATAAAGTACCAGTAATGCACTGGGTAATTGCTGGCCTTGTGCCTAAAGTAGAAACAATTATGAAATCTTCTCTTTAGAGATGAGACATCATCAGTATTGTTTTTACATCCATTTTTCCACACTTGCATGGGTTGGACAGGTCCTTTTCAGCATGGCATCTCGCCACTCCTTACGTTCCTTTGTCATCTCTTCTGCCAGTCTTAGCGATAATTTTTAATATTTACACCTTAGTTCCATCTCTAATCATCATCATCATTGTATGTTTTCCATGCCGTCATGGCTTGGGCAGGCGATCACAGTCTAAGACCACATGGGTCAGAGAATCATATCTTTCTCATTTGTCATAGTTTTTGACTGAATGCCTTTCCTTACTTCAACCATTTTACAATGTCTACTGAGTGCATGTTTTTGTGGCATCAACACTAGGTGGACTAAAGGGTTTTCTCAACCCTTAAAGTATAAATAAATCTATTAGGCTATATCTATTCAAGTTATATAGTACCCCAGACATCTCTGCTCTGGTTGAATTATATCTATTTTCTTCAGCCTATAGGTCTGAAAGATTAAAAATCATTCAAACACATCATACTTGCTATTTTCATTTACTTCAGAATCATGAGAGTGTAGGTCAAATTTTCTTGCAGTTGTCATCATCATCATCGTTTTTTACGTTTGCTTTTCTATGCTTGCATTGGTTGGACAGGTCCTTCTCAGCATGGCATCTCTTCACTTGCTGCATTCCTTTGTCATCTCCTCTGCCAATCTTAGTGATTTGAGGTCAGCTCTCAAAACCTCTGCCCAGGTCTTTCTTAGTCGTTTTACTGTGGCTTCCTTCCACTAGGATTTCCTGACATTTCTTCACCCATCGTTCATTGTCTCTAACTCTCTGCATTTTGAGTTTAAATCCTGCTATGGTTAATTTTACTTTCATCCCTTCAGGGTCAATAAAATGAAATATTCCAGGCTGACATGTTTAAAAATGTCTTGATGCAGGGAAACAATTCAACTATGTTTTAAAACATTAAATCTTGCAACATCTACCGTGGGAACAATACTTGACAGTAAAGAGAAAATTATGTGCTCAAGCAATTACTCTGGTAACTGCTTGGACATTATTTTTTGTAAAAGATCAGATATGATGTTTGATATGGAACAACACTTGAGTGTGTGAGTTGATGAAAAAAACTGTATGTAATGTACCACTAAGTATGATAGTTATTGAAGTGAAAGCTAGTTTATATGACAATTTGTGGGGAAAGATGGGGAAACTTCTAATGAAAGATCTTTTCTAGCTAGAACAGGTTGGTAAGAAGTAATTTGCATAACATTAAAAGATTATTGAACCTGGCAGTGCTGATGGGGAGGCTACTACTAATAACCTCATAGAGCTGAAGGGGTAGAACAAGTATACAATGTTGAAGAAACTGCACTTTTCTAGAAGTGCAGCAAATACAACTTTATTTTATTGACCTCATAAGGATGAAAGGCAAAGCTAACTTCGGTGAGATTTGAACTCAGAACATAAAGGGCCATAACTCTATGCTGCAAAGCATGGTGTCTGACGCTCTACCAATACTGCCAATCCACAATGTTATCATGACATATTCCAACAGAATTCTTCTGGAAAAAAGAGAACACACAAGTAATACAATTACTTTTATGCATAGAAATAATAATTTTTCAACACACACACAACTGTATGTATACATAAAAATTAAAATGAAATACATGAGGGAATATTTAAGAATTGTAATCATCATCATCATCATCAGGTTTAGCGTCCGTGTTCCACGCTTGCATGGGTTTGGACGGGGGTTTTCCCACTTGAGGCAAGAGTGGTTGTCTTGCTCGCATAGGACTGTCTGGCGGGTTTTCTACAGTTGGATGCCCTTCCTAAGACCAACCACATTTACAGTGTGGGGCTGGGAGGTTTTTACCGTGTTGCCTACACGGCCACATTACAGCGTATCAATCTACATTCTCACTACAAGAAGTATAGGAGGAGGAGGAGGGACACTATCTTCTCCACTATAGTTGATCAACAATTATCAACATCTGCTTGAGAGGTGAAGTTGTTTGATGTTTATGGTGCATCATCTCTTTGTACAACTTGGCATAGGAACTCAACTCATTATAAACCCAATTTTTGTCATTTTTATGTTTATGTCCACTACTATGATTGCCTTCTCTATCCTGTCCACCAGGACCGTGGAGCGGCCAGCATGTGGGCTCCCATTTGCATATAATAGTGAGAGAGATGGAGGTAGTGAATGAAAGAGAGAGAACATCAATGCACACATTTTTCAGTATTGTTCTGTTATACAGTCATGAAAAATTAGGATTGTTATCAGGAAAAGCTTGTAGACATTCATCTATAAGTACCAACCCTTTAGCAATATTCTTTACAGTCAATTTAAAGAGTTGATGGAATTTACATATTTTCCTTTGCCATGCAGCTTGCTCATTTTTTAACAGCATCATCTCCTCATTAATTAAACTTTCTCTCTGGGACTACCACAACTCAACCACATCATCCTCTATGAATTCTTCAATCCCTCCATCATTTGCCTATGTAATATCTTTCCAAATTTTCTGCTAGTGGAACACTTGTAAATCCATATATTTTTCTAAGCACCATTCATAGCTGAGGGTTTCATTTCATCCCTTATCTCAGTTATGTTATTCTTAGCATCCACAATGTTGAGCTTTTTTTTCCAGGTGTAGGTTTATTCTTCCTGTTAATTACTTTCATAAGTTGTTTCAAAGTTCTCAGACAATATGCCTTGAAGCTAACTATCTCACTTTGATCCATAGACTGGAACAAAGAACTTGTGTTCTTGGGGATATATTTTACTCTCCCATTTTCAGAAAGATCATTTAAGTTCACTGGGTGGCCTAGTGCATTGTCTAAAACGAGCAATGTTTTGTTGGAAACATTAGTCTGGTACTGTACCTTTCTACAGTAAAACAAAATGTTTATAAAACATTCTTTGAAAAGACTCTTTGTTATCCATGCCTTATTTGAATGCCAAAATCAGAAGTAGATTAGATTCTGGATAACCCTTGAATTCTTCGAATGATACACAAGTAGAGGTTTTAGATTCATATCACCTGTGTCTAAATCAGAAACCATTTGGTGGTTTGGCAGTATCGGTAGAGGGTCGGACGCCATGCTTTGCAATACAGAGTTACGCCCCTTCCTGATCTGAGTTCAAATCCTGCCAAGGTTAACTTTGCCTTTCATCCTTACGGGGTCGATAAAATAAAGTACCAGTAATGCACTGGGATAATTGCTGGCCTTGTGCCAAAAGTAGAAACAATTATTAAGCTGGTCTCTGGACCATAACTTTAAAAAATGTTAAACTATTTGTTTAGATAAATTTAATCACTTTAAAACAAATAGTTCTGTGTCATAGATTGAAGGGCGCTTTCAGGCTGTTTGATCTCATAAAAGTGCTTTCTCTTAAGTATATTCCCCTAGGCTATAGGCACATGCTGAGAGTAAACCTATTTATTGAAAATATCTATCTGTATTTAAAATATACTGCCAAACAATGCAGTAGGTGCATGTGAACATAAACACATATATATATGTAAATTCCGATTCTCTCTCTCTCTCAAATATGTGTGTGTACACACATAGTTAAGCATACAGTACTATCAAACAGGACAAGATGTATTAACTGTGGACAATTGTTAGTTTCCTACACAAATTCCAGGAATTGTTATTTTCAATCATGTCTGTAAAACTAAACCATTGTTTTCCAATTGTGTGTGTTTCATTATCATCTTCATCATTTTATGTATATTTTTCCCATGCTGGCATGGGTTGAATGAAACATTTTTTGAGACAATTGTTTATTTTAATTTTAAAGTAAGGTATAGATCTTTGTACAACGAACCTCTAAACAGCTTTGCCTCTGTTTATGTGGAATATAAACAAAAATCCCTCTCACACATATATCATCATTATCACTGTTTAACCCTTTAGCATTTACATAACTTTATATTTACTATTGTATTTTCAATGTAAAGGCTTTACTCTCACATAATATCGAATTTATGAGATTTGATATTATTTATTTTGAGAACAATACCTTAACGTTGGTATGATTAACCTGTTACGGCCAGTCTGGACAGAAAGAGGTGAGAAAATTCTGGCCGGATATGGCCAGTTTAAATGCTAAAGAGTTAATGTCCATTTTCTTTGCTTACATGAATTAGAAGGGCTGTCATGTCCTGAGGTTAGACTTGAAGATGACCACATCTTAATCAACACTCAGTTTTTGGCTTAGTTTCTACAGCTGACTCCCTTCCTAATGACAATCAATATACAGCAGGTACTGGGTGTATTTTATCATGCTACTGGATGAACTGGGTACTATTTGTTGTAGCACCAGCACCATTGCCTCACAGTGTATGTAGATGGTGGGCTTCCTTTCAGTTTGTCTACCAAATTTCTTCACCTCACACATAGAAAAAACTTGTCCAAAGTGCTGTGTATTGAGATAGAACTGAAGACTATGCAGTATTTATGATATGTTCTCCCCCCCCCCCCATATATATATCATCATCATTTTACGCCTGCTTTTCCCTGCTTGTAAGGGTTGGACGGGTCCTATTCAGCACAGCATCTCTCCACTTATCACGGTCCTTTGTCATCTCCTCGGTGAGATTCAGCGATCTGATGTCTGCTCTCACCACCACCGCCCATGTTTTTCGTGGTCTACCTCTACTGCGTCTTCCTTCTACTGAGATTTCTTGGCACTTCTTTACTCAGCGGTAATCCTCCATGCGCATCACATGTCCATACCATCTCAGCCTTCTCTCCTGCACACCACAACTTATCCCTCTTATACCCAGTTTCTTTCTCAACTCATCTATGCTTGGTCGTTCATGCACATTGACATAGCACATCCAACGGAGCATACTGGCTTCATTTCTCCCTGCCGTCGCATATCTTCTGCAGTTGCTGCCCATGTCTCATTACCATGCAGCATCGCACATCTCACACAGGCATCATATAACCGTTCTTTCGTATGCAGGAAGAAACCTTTCTTTGTCAACAGAGGAAGCAGCTCCCTAAACTTCTTCCAACCCGTCCTTATTCTAGATACTATGGCCTTGGAACACACCCCGCCCCCTCCCATGCTAATCTGATCACCTAGGAACTGGAAGCTATCAACCACTTCTATAGAACCCACCCGCAATGGAAAAATGTGTCTATCACTGCAATTACTACTGCCAATTTTCCCTGTACATCTACTGCATACGTAGTTTTCCCTACCTGTTAGTTTGCCTGCTATCCCACTACATCTCTTGTGTACCCAAGATCTGCATTGTGTACATTTTATGGAATTTATGCCAGCTCCTTTCCTACATATCGAACATGGCCATTTCCCCGATGGAATTAGAGTATTGTCCTCTCTTCTACTTATCAACACTTTTGTTCTAGCTCTGTTCACTCTCAGGCCTCTTGATTCCAACTGCTGTTTCCATAGCCAGAATTTATTCTCTAGCTCCTCTACTGATTCTGCTATAAGAACCAGATCATCAGCATAGAGAACTTCCCATGGGCAGCCAATCTTAAACTCATCTGTTATGACTTGGAGGACTATAATGAACAAGAGTGGGCTGAGGACCGAACCCTGATGTACACCTACTTGTATCTGGAATTCCTCACTAAACTACATTCCTATTCTCACTTTACTGACAGCACAAGAGAGAAAGCGGAGGGAGGGATAATTTGTGTGTTGAGAATGTAGTGATGAGGAAAAATAAATTAATACCATGAATTTTACTTGTTGAGCTAATAAAGAGAGAATTAGGTCGCTAAAGATCATTTGTGGACAATGATATGCAGACAATTTGAAAATAACATAAGCAGCAGTACTCTTGTATTTTTTAATAATTTGGTTCTTTGACTGAGTACATCTCTATAAAAGAGGTATTTGTGTCTATAGTTGAATAATACTCAACACAGACCCCCTCACCCTCCAACCAAGACTAATAGTAAGACAAATGTGTTATAGACTTAATCCATTGCTCAGTTTAACACGATCACCTGGTCCGTGGTTGCATTTAGCAGATTCCACTCTGTTGCAAGAAGTCTTTGTGTTTATAGTTGAATGATACTCAACACAAACATGCCACCCTCACCAGGACTAATAGTGAAGCCAGTGGGAAATAGACTTAAAATGTTACCCAGTTTAACACCATCTCCTGGTCCTTGGTTGCATTTAACAGAGTCCTCTTTGTTGCAAGCATTTTGGATTGGGTCTCCAGTTTGAGGGTAAGTTCCTGCCAGGTCTTCAAATTGAGGTTACTTTCTTCTCTTCCCCCAAGCAGTCACATGCTTAGGCATGGAGGAAAAGCTTTTTCTCCATGCCTAAGCAGTAAAAAAAGAAGAAAATGCTCTGAGTAAAATAGTATAACAATACAGTATCTGTCTGAGAGATTGAACACAATCATAATTTGAAAGGAAGGAAAGTTTCTACTTGGTTGCATAATTAGCTAGAAATAGCAGCAAATTCTCCCTCATATCCTACCCTTTTGATACCGACCTCTCCAAAACCGCCCCTGCTTCTGTGAAACAAATCCTCTCATTTTAAAGGATTCCTATTTAAATTAAGATTTCCAACATAATTTGATAAAGGACCTTTTGTTAAGTTACAAATATCTTAATGAAATAAATAATAATTGTTTCTACTTTTGGCACAAGGCCAGCAATTACCCAGTGTATTACTGGTACTTTATTTTATCGACCCCGTAAGGATGAAAGGCAAAGTTAACCTTGACAGGTTTTGAACTCAGAATGGCAAGGGCCGTAACTCTATGCGTCAAAGTATGGCATCCGACCCTCTACCAATACTGCCAATCCCCGCCAATGAAATAAATAATAATATTAGTAAATCTGTCCAAATTCTTCATTAGTTAATCCATTGCAGTGTATGTCATTAGGAATATAATAACGAAAAGTTTAAAAATTGACAATAGCTAAATTTAAATCATAATTTGATAAGTAATATTTCAGACATCAGATAGATAATGAGAAAGTTAGTTCTTCTTCACCCACTTATTTCTGAGAGGACTGTGGGGGAAGATTCTTCAAACACTCCTTCCAGTGGATCCTGTCAGAAGCAAATGTTTCCAACTGATCCGGCTGGATCCCCAAGCGAGACCCACCAAACTCAGAAAGTTAGTTATGTTACTTAATTCCTACAAATTCTTGATTATTTTCGAAATTATTTGAAAACTATAGACAGTGTGTTTCATTAGAAATATGGATATATCAATTTGAAATAAGAAAACACTTTAGCTTGGATGATTAGAGATGGAGGCAGTAAATGATTGACATTCTCCCCACATAGTTTCTTAGGGAAATTCTCACACTGTTCCAGACAACTATCCTATTCCACTCATACATGACTCTTCTTCCTCATTGAATGGACTAGATTATGGTAGAGTATTAACAGAGGAGCAAGAAAAGTTTATCAGGCATTTTGCTATTTACAAGGAGGATGTGCCAACGAGCAAATGACAAGTTGAAATATGAGAGAAATACAACAATAATGGCACTAAATGAGGAAATGTTTGCACTTATTATGTCTTAAGTGGCTTCTTCAACACTGCTAATGTTATGTTACAGAAAACATGTTAATGAATTGATTCAAATAGACCAACATCATTGTCATCAGTTTTACATCGTGGTTTTTCCACACTGGCTGGATTTAATGCAATCTTTTGAGGCAGAATTCTACAACCAGATACCCTTCCTAATGCCAACTTTCACTTCTTTTTTAACCCTTTTGCTACCAGTCTGTCCCAAACCACCCTAGTTTTATGATTAAAAAAACTGCCCTTTATAAAATGTTCATACTCATGCGCGCGCACATACACACACTGTCCTATTACCACTTAAGAGCTTTGGCCCGGGCAAATATCCCCTCAATTTTGGAACCATCTGGGTTGTCCTGAATTGATGGGAAAAAACTTGATGGTCTTACTCTGTGCTCCTGGTCAAGAGGCTGGTGCCTTACCTGGGACGTCACAGTTAGTGACTTTTTTGCTTCTTCCCACATTCTGAAAGCTATATTCTGGAGAGCTACAGCATCCGCAGCTGAACGGAACAAAATCCTAAAATCGCGTGTTCTGTCAGCTAACTACATTATCCAGCCTGCGGCGTTCAAGACGTTTGGGGGAGTCGGGCTACTGACATTAAGATTCTTATCTTCACTGGCGGCTCGCCAAACATAGGTAACTGGTGATGCTTGTGAGGGCACTTGATTGTTCCAGCGCCTCAGCGTCGCCATCACCCCGGGTAATGCTGCGAACGTGCTGGCCTGCCTCAAAAATTATTAGAAAGATTTCCCAGTGCTCCTCGCTATATTGCTAACTTTTGCTCTGGTAGTGGCTCGTTTTCCCACTCTTTCGTCTGCATTTTGTTCTATGTAGTCTAAGATGTGTGTCTTACGTGCTTGCGTATTTTTTCTCTTTCTTTTTTTCCTTTCTCTTTCCTTTGTATATATTATATTGAATTGGCAGTATCGGTAGAGGGTTGGACGCCATGCTTTCCTGCATAGTTACATCCCTTTACGGTTTGAGTTCAAATCCTGTCACGGTTAACTTTGCCTTTCATCCTTACGGGGTCGATAAAATAAAGTACCAGTAATGCACTGGGATAATTGCTGGCCTTGTGCCAAAAGTAGAAACAATTATTAAAATGGTGGTGGATTGGCAGTATCGGTAGAGGTTCGGATGCCATGCTTTGCAGCATAGAGTTACGGCCCTTTACGATCTGAGTTCAAATCCCACCGAGGTTAATATTGCCTTTCATCTGTAACCATTATATTAAATGAACTTTAAAAAAAAGTTAATAAATAAATAAAACGTATTTGTTTTACCCTCCCATTTCCAATTCACCGAACGCTGCTATCATGACTGTATGTGTGTGTTTGTGTAAAAGTATGTGTGAATGTATGTATATTTGTGTGATTGTATGTTTATTTGCATGAATGTCTGTGAGCGTGTATTATTATAAGTTTGTGTTTGCGCGATTATAGCTATATACTCATACATATAGATGTATGTATGTGCACACTCATACGCGTCAGCATGTAGAAAATCATAATCTATCTCTCACTCTCTCCCTCAATCACACACTCTCTCTTTCTATATATATGTTAGTTGAAGTGGTGGTGGTGGCGACGATATACCGGAAGTGTAGAAATGTGAATGAAAATTTGAAAAGTCAATTTTAAATTATTTATGTTTTTGAAATTTAGGACATAAATTATGTAATAAAGTACCAGTAATACACTGAGTAATTGCTGGCCTTGTGCCTAACGTAGAAACAATTATTTATTCAAAGTAATCCAACTTATTTTACTAACTGGCTTAAAAGAAATAAACCATACGGAGTTCCGCAGTCCTTACTTTATTATAGTTTAGATTTTACTGAGGACTATCAGTTATGATAGCCTGAGCTCTTCAGATGGCAAAACCTATAAAAGCTTGAAAACATTGAAAGTTCCTAAAAAGAAATCCAATAACTTCCTCAAAAAAGATTTTTTTTTTCTTAATACCGGGGTCGTCGGCTGAACTCATGTTGTTTCTTCAACGGTCGGCACCTGTACATATATATATATGCCTTTTCTTAACAAATTTATTTCCATTCCTTCCTCTTCCCCTTCTTCTCTATCTTTCTGTTTCATCTTTAATTCACATTCTATCTTCTGATGAATCACTAGTGTTTGAAGCAAAGACTATTTTCCTACTATATCAAGCATTAATATGTGTGTGTGTATGTATGTATTTTTTTATATCCCATCCTCTCCATCTGTCATGTATTACATCATATCTCATTTCAACTGGAGTATATCCACCAAAGAATATGTTTCATTGATTTAAATAAAACAAAAATGTTGTTACTACCCTATTCCTCCATTTCCCTGTTCTATTACCATACTTACAAAACATATATGAGTAACAACAACCACCCTATATTGTGATTTTTGATATTCATGTATGGACCTATAACTCCTGATGGAGTCATCGGAGTGCTGTAGTGACATTTTACGTGCCTTAGGCATTTGAGACATTTAAAAAAAGCCTGTGGAGTTCATCTTCTCCAGATCTGAACACACCCGATTTCTTCCGTTTGCGCCAAGCTAACTTTGATATGTAAAATTGTGGTGGTGGTGGTGGTGGTGGTTGTGGTGGGTGCTGTGTATTCTAATTTTTTTTTGTATGAGGCCCCTCCTCCCCCTTCTAAATCCAACCCTGGCTACACTCCAGGATATTGTTTATGGGTGATATAAACAGCTACCATACACATACAAGCTTCATACAGTTTCCGTCTGTCAGTTTCACTCACGAGACATTGGTCAGTCTAAGGCTGTGGTGATAGACACTTTCCCAAGGTGCCATGCAGTGGGATAGAACTGAAGACCACATGGTTTGGTCAGTCTAAGGCTGTGGTGATAGACACTTTCCCAAGGTGCCATGCAGTGGGATAGAACTGAAGACCACATGGTTTGGTCAGTCTAAGGCTGTAGTGATAGACACTTTCCCAAGGTGCCATGCAGTGAGATAGAACTGAAGACCACATGGTTTGGTCAGTCTAAGGCTGTAGTGGTAGACACTTTCCCAAGGTGCCATGCAGTGGGATAGAACTGAAGACCACATGGTTTGGTCAGTCTAAGGCTGTGGTGATAGACACTTTCCCAAGGTGCCATGCAGTGGGATAGAACTGAAGACCACATGGTTTGGTCAGTCTAAGGCTGTAGTGGTAGACACTTTCCCAAGGTGCCATGCAGTGGGATAGAACTGAAGACCACATGGTTTGGTCAGTCTAAGGCTGTAGTGATAGACACTTTCCCAAGGTGCCATGCAGTGAGATAGAACTGAAGACCACATGGTTTGGTCAGTCTAAGGCTGTAGTGGTAGACACTTTCCCAAGGTGCCATGCAGTGGGATAGAACTGAAGACCACATGGTTTGGTCAGTCTAAGGCTGTGGTGATAGACACTTTCCCAAGGTGCCATGCAGTGGGATAGAACTGAAGACCACATGGTTTGGTCAGTCTAAGGCTGTAGTGGTAGACACTTTCCCAAGGTGCCATGCAGTGAGATAGAACTGAAGACCACATGGTTTGGTCAGTCTAAGGCTGTAGTGATAGACACTTTCCCAAGGTGCCATGCAGTGGGATAGAACTGAAGACCACATGGTTTGGTCAGTCTAAGGCTGTGGTGATAGACACTTTCCCAAGGTGCCATGCAGTGGGATAGAACTGAAGACCACATGGTTTGGTCAGTCTAAGGCTGTAGTGATAGACACTTTCCCAAGGTGCCATGCAGTGGGATTGAACTGAAGACCACATGGTTTGGTCAGTCTAAGGCTGTAGTGATAGACACTTTCCCAAGGTGCCATGCAGTGGGATTGAACTGAAGACCACATGGTTTGGTCAGTCTAAGGCTGTAGTGGTAGACACTTTCCCAAGGTGCCATGCAGTGGGATAGAACTGAAGACCACATGGTTTGGTCAGTCTAAGGCTGTAGTGATAGACACTTTCCCAAGGTGCCATGCAGTGGGATTGAACTGAAGACCACATGGTTTGGTCAGTCTAAGGCTGTAGTGGTAGACACTTTCCCAAGGTGCCATGCAGTGGGATTGAACTGAAGACCACATGGTTTGGTCAGTCTAAGGCTGTAGTGGTAGACACTTTCCCAAGGTGCCATGCAGTGGGATAGAACTGAAGACCACATGGTTTGGTCAGTCTAAGGCTGTATTGGTAGACACTTTCCCAAGGTGCCATGCAGTGAGATAGAACTGAAGACCACATGGTTTGGTCAGTCTAAGGCTGTAGTGGTAGACACTTTCCCAAGGGGCAATGCAGTGAGATAGAACGGAAGACCACATGGTTTGGTCAGTCTAAGGCTGTAGTGGTAGACACTTTCCCAAGGTGCCATGCAGTGAGATAGAACTGAAGACCACATGGTTTGGTCAGTCTAAGGCTGTAGTGATAGACACTTTCCCAAGGGGTCATGCAGTGGGATAGAACTGAAGACCACATGGTTTGGTCAGTCTGAGGCTGTGGTGATAGACACTTTCCCAAGGTGCCATGCAGTGAGATAGAACTGAAGACCACATGGTTTGGTCAGTCTGAGGCTGTGGTGATAGACACTTTCCCAAGGTGCCATGCAGTGAGATAGAACTGAAGACCACATGGTTTGGTCAGTCTGAGGCTGTGGTGATAGACACTTTCCCAAGGTGCCATGCAGTGAGATAGAATTGAAGACCACATGGTTTGGTCAGTCTGAGGCTGTGGTGATAGACACTTTCCCAAGGTGCCATGCAGTGAGATTGAACTGAAGACCACATGGTTTGGTCAGTCTGAGGCTGTGGTAATAGACACTTTCCCAAGGTGCCATGCAGTGAGATAGAACTGAAGACCACATGGTTTGGTCAGTCTGAGGCTGTAGTGGTAGACACTTTCCCAAGGTGCCATGCAGTGAGATAGAACTGAAGACCACATGGTTTGGTCAGTCTGAGGCTGTAGTGGTAGACACTTTCCCAAGGTGCCATGCAGTGAGATAGAACTGAAGACCACATGGTTTGGTCAGTCTGAGGCTGTAGTGGTAGACACTTTCCCAAGGTGCCATGCAGTGAGATAGAACTGAAGACCACATGGTTTGGTCAGTCTGAGGCTGTAGTGGTAGACACTTTCCCAAGGTGCCATGCAGTGAGATAGAACTGAAGACCACATGGTTTGGTCAGTCTAAGGCTGTAGTGGTAGACACTTTCCCAAGGTGCCATGCAGTGAGATAGAACTGAAGACCACATGGTTTGGTCAGTCTAAGGCTGTAGTGGTAGACACTTTCCCAAGGTGCCATGCAGTGAGATTGAACTGAAGACCACATGGTTTGGTCAGTCTGAGGCTGTAGTGGTAGACACTTTCCCAAGGGGCCATGCAGTGAGATTGAACTGAAGACCACATGGTTTGGTCAGTCTGAGGCTGTAGTGGTAGACACTTTCCCAAGGTGCCATGCAGCGAGATAGAACTGAAGACCACATGGTTTGGTCAGTCTAAGGCTGTAGTGATAGACACTTTCCCAAGGTGCCATGCAGTGAGATAGAACTGAAGACCACATGGTTTGGTCAGTCTGAGGCTGTAGTGGTAGACACTTTCCCAAGGTGCCATGCAGTGAGATAGAACTGAAGACCACATGGTTTGGTCAGTCTAAGGCTGTAGTGATAGACACTTTCCCAAGGTGCCATGCAGTGAGATAGAACTGAAGACCACATGGTTTGGTCAGTCTAAGGCTGTAGTGGTAGACACTTTCCCAAGGTGCCATGCAGTGAGATAGAACTGAAGACCACATGGTTTGGTCTGTCTGAGGCTGTGGTGATACACTTTCCCAAGGTGCCATGCAGTGGGATTGAACTGAAGACCACATGGTTTGGTCTGTCTGAGGCTGTGGTGATAGACACTTTCCCAAGGTGTCATGCAGTGGGATAGAACTGAAGACCACATGGTTGCTAAGCAAATCTCTTAACCACACAGCCATGACTGCGATTTTGTTTTAGTTTAATTAGTTAACAAATTTCATTGTGTGGGTTTAGGGAAATTTGCAAAAAAGAAAAGAGTTAATTAATTAAAGGTCAAAGAAAGACCGTTATTTAAGTCATTAATCATTTCGTTAGACAACAGCTTTTCTGTCTTTAATTAGAGCTTGCAACCAAAAGATCTTGGTGCACATGAAACAGCTAAAAAGAAGTTAAAGTTAACAGTAGCTTTATGGTAGCTTAGAGAATTTGTCCTGTTCTTTTACTGGTTTCTCTTATTAGAATGTGGTCATGCTGGGGCACCACTTTTGAAGGGTTTTAGTCGATCATATCACTAGTAGCAGGGTTTTCTTTTCAGGTTTGGTACTTATTTTATTTATTTCTATTTGTTGAACTGTAAATGTAGGCATACACACACGTATACATTTATATTGAGTGGTAGTGTTGGTATCATAATAAAATACACCCAGTACATTCTGTAAAGTGCTAGTGCTGGTGTCATGATAAAATGCACCCAGTACACTGTGTGAAGTGGTAGTGTTGGTGCCATCATGAAATGCACTAAGTACACTCTATAAAGTCATAGTACTGGTACCATGATAAAACGCACCCTGTACACTGTACAAGTGGTATTGCTGGTACCATCATAAAATGCACCTAGAACAGTCTGTAACGTGATTAGTGTTAAGAAGCACATCCAGCTATAGAAACCAAGCCAAAGGTGGAACGTATGAGCAAGACGCCGCCCGACTTCTTTAGTCTTGGACTGTAACATTGGTCAACCTGGGATTATGACAGAAAACAGTTGCACTTGCCCAAAGTAGCTGTGCAGTAGGACTATGCCTAAAACCATGTAGTTGCAATGCAATGCAATCTCGTATACCTCCTGCAATTTTAATCATTTTAAATGTTCATGAAGATATATTTTTTTCCTCTATCTTCACAGTTTTGAAACACTGTATAATAAGCACCAACAAATCTTTATATATATCGTTATCATCGTTTTAATGTTCCCTTTCCCTGCTATGTATGTGTGTATATATATATATAAAGATGGCCTACTGAATAAGCATGTTTTTTTTCTCATTTTCCTCGTTACTTCCTCTCATCACTTTACTTTCTATTTATCTTCTGTTTCT
>CAXHJY010000419.1:0-32500 GCA_964016885.1 Eledone cirrhosa | reverse complement strand
ATGGCTGGATGCCTTTCTTAACGCCAACCACATATATATATATATATACAGGGTGTCACAAAAAAATGTAAACACATGTTTATTAGAATGCTGTTAAAGTGTGTATACATTTTTGGGAGACATTCTGTATATATATATATGAGCGTGTCGTATTATTGCTGCAGTACAACTATATTTTAACATAGTGAAAATGGGTCAATTGACATACCAATAATGAAACACTACCACACAGTACTATTATTATTACTGCTACTAAGTTGTTTTACTTAATACTAACTAGTGGAAATTACAACAGCTATGTCTTGTCTTCATGTATTAGTGAAGATGAAAAACTAAGTAGAAAACAAACCATTTTGTTCTGTCTAGTCTTAACTAAAGACTGTTTCTAAACAGTTTAAAATACTTTATTTTTGCCTGGGAAACACTCTATTATCCTATTACGTCTTCTAGCCCACAGACTGAGGCCATGTTTGGGCACTGTCATTGCCTATTTTTATTTATTTATTTACTAGTTTCACCTATCATATGACAGTGAAGATGTGTAACCTAGTGGTTAGGATGCTGGACTCATGGTTATAGGGTCATGAGTTTGATTCCTGGACCTGTTGGTGCATTGTGTTCTTGAGCAAGATACTTCATTTCCTTTATAGAACTATGGTCCTGATCATTAAATCCCCCCCCCCCCTTCTCCCAAATAAAACAAATATTCCTATCAGATGCTACTTGGAAGGAGGCCAGCTCAGCCTGCGTAGGTATGTATGAGCTGTAAATTTCATTTCATATGCCGAGTAATTTGGGAACTATATTTACATTTTCCAGTGTAGTTAATATTACATAGGTAAAGTGATTATAATTTGATGGTGGTTATACACAATAATGAAATGAATATAATATAATAAATATAAATAGTTATTTACTTAAAATAAAATCAAAATCATCAAATTTCTCATTTGTATATTTGCAATATATGTATTTCATTTTTATATTTCTTTTGCAAGATTTCTTATCTGAAAATGTGTGTTGAAACAGATATTGTTATACTTTGGGAGGGTCATGCTGCCAATAAAAACACATGCACCTGTTGGTTTTCACTTCAATTTATTATAAATTTCCAGTTGGTTGGTCTAATATCCGGATGGTTGTTTATTTATTGTCAAAGCTCTTTCGTCACACATTCTGCGACCTCCTCGGTGACTAATTTGTCATTTTGTGTCTCTCCTTTGTTCTGTCCTACATCATCTTGTTTTGTGTGTTATCACTAAAAAAGAAAGTAATAATGTGAGACTGAAAATGAAGTGTGGAGTGGAAATTTTACAAAAAAAGGTTTTCTCTAAATAAGTTAAATATTTGAATCATTATATAGATAACTATAAATAAATAAATGATTATATATGTCATGTAATTATTTGAGAGATACGGAGTTTGATTCTCTGTAGTGGGTGGTGGCCCAATTTTCTAAGATATTATTTATAGAGGTTAATTGTTACAGTTATTTTCTGCATTTGATATTCACGTATTTTCAATTTTCAAACCATCACCTAACATTTTAATTATTCATAAAATATATGTGTATATATATACACACACACATGTGGTTGGTGTTAAGAAGGGCATCCAGCCGTAGAAAACCTGCCAGACAGTCCTATACGAGCGAGACACGGTCTCCCGACCAATCTTGCCTCAAGTGGGACAATTCCCGTCTAAACCCATGCTAGCATGACGATGATGATAATGATGAATCATTTAAGTTCTATTTTCCATGCTAGCATGGGTTAGATGAGCTGTCCCATTTGAGGCAAGTTGTGACAGTGGCTTGGTTTCTACGACCTCTTACATTGTGGGCTGGGTGCTTTTTGTCATATATATAATTTTCAAATAATTGAGAATTTGGTAGATTATGTAATATAACTTTCTCATTAATAAAATGGTGTTTGGAACATAACTTAACCAAGGTTCTTACACAAAATTTTAATAGAAAATTTTTAGATGAATATAACAAATACTTTAAAACAAAACAGTTTTGCATCATAAAACCAGAGGAGGTTTCAGGTGGTTTAGTATAAAAAAAGGGATATCAGTTTTTTTAGTGCTTTCTTTTCTGACTAAAGTGACCCTTCTACGATGTAATTGTTGAGAAAATAAGGGTGTCTTGTGTGTGTCTTTCAGGAAGCAGCAGCATCACGTGTGAGTGAGGAGGCGCGCTTAGTGTGTCAGGATGGCGTCTGGTGAAAAAATCACACTGTCAGATGCACTGCAAAATGTTGACGTGTTGGACGAGTTGCAGCTACCCGACCAGCAGCCTTGCATCGAGGCACAGTCCCTTTCTTTGCACTACCAGGCAAACTTTGATACAAACTTTGAGGACAGAAACGCTTATGTATCCGGTGTGGCGAAATACAAGGAAGAAGCTGCTGTGCATGCCGATTTGGTAAGTTTTTATTGCCTTACATTTGTTCCCACCCTTTCACTTGAGATCTTTTGGTCCCAACCCTTCTCTCTTGATCATCAGGTCCCACCTTTCACTTCTCATCCTCTCGTCCCACTTCCTTACTTCTCATCTTTTAATCCCACCCCTTTCACTTCTCCCATGGACCTACTTCAGCTTTTCGTCCTCTGGTCCCACTTCTTCTCTTGTCATCCTCAAATCCCACCACTTCTGCTTCTCATCCTCTGGTCCCACCTTTTCTCTTGTCGTCATCTGGTCCCACCTCTTCTGTCATCCTCAAATCTCACCCCTTTCACTTATCCTCTTGTCCCACTTCCTTACTTCTCATCTTTTAGTCCCACTCCTTCACTTCTCATCCTCTGGTCCCACCTCCCCCAGTTCTCATCCTTTAGGCCTACATCCTTACTTCTCATCTGGTCCCACATCCCTCATCTTCTCATTCTTTAGTCCTACAATCTTTTCATCTGGTCCCACCTGCCTCACTGCTCATGTTCTGGACCCACTCTTTTCAGTTCTCATCCCTTGGTCACTCCTTCATTTCTCATCTGGTCCCATCTGCCTCACTTCTCATTCTCTGGACCCATCTCCCTTATTTCTCATCCCTTGGTCCCACGCAGTTTATGTCTTATCCTCTGGTCTGATCCTTCAATAATTTTGTAAAGTTCATCCCAGTTTTGTGTGTATTGAGGTTTCTTATCTCATCATTCAGAAACAACAAGTACACTGTAGTAAGCTCCTCTCTTTTATTCTAGAATCAACTTTTAGAAGAAGGTCAAACATATGCTGTGATGTTATACACATGGAGATGTTGTTCACGAGCTCTTCCACAGGTGAGAGTCACTTTTTACTTTTTTTCTAAACTTTAACGTCCTGTACCACATGAAACCACATTAGGAAGACATTTTTGAAAAGTACAAAACGGCACTGATTACATTACATTGAAATATAAAATTTATAGAGATATATATGTATGTTATCTATTTACAGGTAAAAAGCAATGAACAGCCCAACAGAGTTGAAATTTATACAACCATTGTTGAGGTACTGGAGCCACATGTCTCCAGTTTGATGCGTTTTATGTACTTCCAGGTAAGTGAGACTTTCTATGTCACAATGTCACTATTTTAGGGTGTCATAATATACTCACTTTCTCTTTCTTTCTTATATATATAAATATCTATATATATAAATCATCATCATCATCATCATTATGTCCGCTTTTCGGTCTCAACACGGCATCTCTCCACCGGTTGCTTTCCTTCATCATCCCTTCTGCCATATGTATATATATATATATATATATGTATATATATATGTATATGTATATGTATATATACACATGTGGAGGCATGTGGCCTAATGGTAAGGGTGTTGGACTTACGATCATAATGTCGTGGGCTCGATTCCTGGGTTGTGTTGTGTTCTTGAGCAAAACACTTCATTTCACGTTGCTCCAGTATACTCAGCTGAAAATGAGTACCAGCAATAGCTGGAGGTTTAACCCTGCGATGGAATGGCGTCCTGTCCCGGGGGGAGTCTTGTACTCTCAGTCGCTTCACGCTATGAAACCGGGATAAGCACCGGCCAAATGAGCCTTCTGGCTTAAGACAGACTTTAAACTTTTCTTTTTAGTTATATACACATATATATACATATTTTTGGTGCCACAATAAAAAGCACCCAGTCCACACTGTAATGTGGTTGGCATTAGGAAGGACATCCAGTTGTAGAAATCAAGTCACAATTCAGATCAGTATGAGCAAGACATGGGCTCCTGACCTGAATTGTCTCATAATGCAACAACCTGTCTAACCCATGCAAGCATGGAAAATAGATGTTAAACGATGCTGCTGTAATATATATATATATATATATAAATACACACGCATGCGCACACACACACACACGTGTGAATATTTGAACCCAGAACTATATGCTTTAGAAGTGAACATCTAATCACAGTTGTCAAAATACTTAAAAAACCAATAGTCCAATATATCTAAAATTGTATAGACTGTATGTATTGATGTATTGGAAATATTCATTGATTTCAGAAACGCGCCATTGAACGGTTTTGTAAAGAAGTCAAGGAGCTGAAACGAAACGATTTTGTCTCAGAAGCCTATCTTCTCACTCTGGGCAAGTTCATCAATATGTTTGCTGAACTGGATGAGCTAAAAAACATGAAGTCCAGTGTCAAAAATGACTACTCAGCATATAAAAGGTAACAATATGTTTTTTTTATACTGTTTATCTAACCTGGAGAGGGATGGGCTCTACCAGGTTTTAAGATGCACATTGTCATGACTATGTGCCTATGACACCTTCAGGAGTTAAGGGTGCATGGTATCATTTGTGTGTATGTGTGTGTGTGCCTTTGTATATTTGTTTTTTTATACTGTTTTCTCGGGGATAGAAGGGCAATGATCATGACCCTTTTAGGACCTCCGAGACTTGTGGAAGGAAGAAAGGGTGGTATTTAACTTCAAACAAGACACCTAACCTAAATGCTTGCAACAGGGTGGGCTTTATTAAATGCAGCTACAGTAGGTCTAAAGAAAGGGGTTGTGCCCATGGTCTTCACATCCCCTCTGAGACCAGAGACATTCATACCATTTATACCATTCATACCATTTAAACTGAACTCAGAACTGGGATTTGAACTTATGATACAATCCGTAATCCATCACCTTGACATTGCATTTTTCATGTTCACAAGGTGGCCTCTACATGGTCACTCGATATTCTAGAAATCTCCCTCAAACTACAACCTACCATTTTAACAAAAGACATCTTGAACAGTGTTGTCTAAGGTACACTGTAATCATTATTATATGCCTGCTTTTCCATACAGGCATGGGTTAAAGGGGTCATTACAGACTAAATCAGTACTCAATCAAAGCTACTGTCCTCTTAGGTGGGTTAGGGGACTAAGTTTTCCTCAGTATATTTCTTTTTTGAAATGGGTTCTACAGATGAATGCCCATTCTAACACAGATTACCTTACAGAGTATACTGGATGCATTTTATTGTGGCAGCAACACAAGGGAGGTTGTCATGTCCTCTCTATCCTTTTTTTGGCATGTGTTCTATAGCTCTATGCTCTTTTATCATGGCACCAGCACTAGGATAGTTATCATGTCCTCAATAAAACTAAAGAGTCCTTTTTTTCCATTTTTTGGCATGGATTCTACAGCTTTATGCTAACCACTTTACACTAGAATTTACTGGGTGCATTTTATCATCATACCAGCACTAGAGAAGTTGCCATGTCTTTGACGTAGCTGAGTCCTTTCTATATATTTTCTTTGCCATGGTTTCTATGACTGGATGTCTTTCCTAATGCTAACCACTTTACTGAGTGTATTCAGTGCATTTTATTATGGCACTGACACATGTTCCAAGACAAATGTTAATGAGAAAGAAAAAAAGAGGGGAGTGATGGTTAAAGAGAACAGAGATGTATGATGAGTGTTGTGGGAGCGGCATAGGGGGAGACAATAGAGTGATTGGAATCTACATGATTGTTATTGCAGTATCAGTAGAGGGTTTGACACCATGCTTTCCAGCATAGTTACGTCCCTTTACGGTCTGAGTTCAAATCCCGTTGACGTTAACTTTGCCTTTCATGCTTACAGGGTCGATAAAATAAAGTACCAGTAATGTACTGGGTAATTGCTGGCCTTGTGCCAAAAGTAGAAACAATTATTACTAAAAGAATAGGGCAGTGGATTGGCAGTATCGGTAGACGGACACCATACTTTGCAGCATAGAGTTACGGCCCTTTATGATCTGAGTTCAAATCCTGCCAAGGTTAACTTTGCCTTTCATCCTTATGGGGTCGATAAAATAAAGTACAAGTCACACACGGGTTGTTTTAATCAACTTTCCTCTCTGCCAAAATTGCTGGCCTTGTGCCTATATAAGAAACCATTATTACTAAAAGAATAAGGCGGTGGATTGGCAGTATCGGTAGAGAGGTGGATACTATACTTTGCAGCATAGAATTACGGTCTGAGGTTAACTTTGCCTTTCATCCTTACGGGTATGATAAAATAAAGCACCAGTAAGGTACTGGGGTCGATTTAAACTACTCCCCCCCCCCCCAAATTACTGGACTTGTGCCTATATTAGAAATCATTATTACTGAGGTTAACTTTGCCTTTCATCCTTACAGGGTCGATAAAATAAAGTACCAGTAATACACTGAGTAATTGCTGGCCTTGTGCCTAACGTAGAAACAATTATTACTAAAAGAATAGTAATAATGATTAGCTGTATTGGTAAAATGTTGGACACCATGCTTCATGTCACAGAGTTACGGCCCTTTACGTTCCGATTTCAAATCCTGACGAGGTTAGCTTTGCCTTTCATCCTTACAGGATCAATAAAATAAAGCACCAGTCATGCACTGGCATCGATTTCATCGACTTTCCCCTCCCCTCAAATTGCTGGCCTTGTGCCTAAATCAGAAACTACTATTACTAAAAGAAAATAAACAAACGTAATGGTTGGAATGTTTTGTTTTTTTTTGTTATTGGTTTGTTCACTCTTTTAAATTTGAAATTAAACTTATAATCCTTGAATATGATCATCATTTAACGTCTGCTTTCCTTGCTAGCATGAGTTGCACATGTCTTCACAGACCTAGTCATTAATGAAGCAGGGCTACTGCTCTCTCAGACAGGTCGGGGGTCTACAACAAAGCACTTTTATTTAAAAAACCGTGTTTTATTCATTTTCAAAGCTGAATTTTCATTAACATCAGTCTTCTTCAAAAGAATTTAAAGTTGTCTCCCCAAAATTAAAGCTGTTAAAGTCAGCTCACAGACAGATTAAAGTGCACATGTTTGTACATAGAGGTTTACAGGAATATAGGATAACTGAAATTGTGATGAGAAACTAGCAGCAGCAAAGATGTAACAAAAGCAAGGGGAAATAGACATTCCTCTAATTTCAGAGAGAACTTTAAATTTCTTTGAAGAGAACCTATTATGATTTTAATTAAAACACATGGTTCAAGGCTTCTAATTTTAATTTCAAATTCATTCAAATTTATATCAATGCTTTCAATTACTTTGTAAAATATATCTTCAGATTTACACATCATCATCATCATCATCATCATCAGGTTTAGCGTCCGTGTTCCACGCTTGCATGGGTTTGGACGGGGGTTTTCCCACTTGAGGCAAGAGTGGTTGTCTTGCTCGCATAGGACTGTCTGGTGGGTTTTCTACAGTTGGATGCCCTTCCTAACACCAACCACATTTACAGTGTGGGGCTGGGAGGTTTTTACCATGTTGCCTACCTACACGGCCACATTACAGCGTGGACTGTCTGGCGGGTTTTCTACAGCTGGATGCCCTTCCTAACACCAACCACATTTACAGTGTGGGGCTGGGAGGTTTTTACCGTGTTGCCTACACGGCCACATTTACAGCGTGGACTGTGTGTTTTTTTGTCGTGACACCTACACGATCTCATTTGTTTCGGCCTGGATGTTGTGGGACCAACATAACTGTACATTGAAAGGGGCGGTGTGGATGGGGTGGAGGTGGTGGGACGGGGGGGGGGGGTGATAGAGATGCCTACTGACTGTAGTAGGTTTTTACTTTGTATTTAGGTAAGGCGGGTCTTCTCTATTACTGAGTACCGCCAAAGGTCTCGGTCCAGTGACATTGTCTTGGAGAGGTGTAAGCGTGTGAGGTCGGAATTTATCAGCTCGTCCCATGTTTTTCTGGGTCTGCCTACTCCGTGGCTACCGTCTATCTTTATTGCCCTGCACTTTGTTATACAGCTGTCGTCTTTCATGCGCATCACGTGACCGTACCAACGTAGCCTTCTCTCGAGTAAACAACATCTGATCCCTCTTATTTCTAATTTTTTCCTTAGTTCGTTTATGCTTTGCCGTTCACGTATATTACTATTGCACATCCAGCGGAGCATGCAAGCTTCGTTCCTCTCTAGTCTGCGTATATCCTCTGCACACAATGCCCAGGTCTCACTGCCATGCAGCATTGCTGTTCGTATGCAGGCATCGTATAACCTGCCTTTCATTTTTAGGGAGAACCCTCTAGCGGCTAATAGTGGTATAAGCTCTCTGAACTTTTTCCATCCAGTTCTGACTCTAGCTACTGTACTTTCAGAGCACCCTCCCCCACTGCTGATTTTGTCACCCAGGTAACGGAAGCTGTCCACTATTTCTATAGAACCCTCTGCGCAGTTGAAGGAGCTAGTATTTTGTGGGCACTTGCTGCTACTTATTGCACCAGAGCACCGGCCACATGTAAAATCTATGTTCTTAGTTAGCTTACCTGTGATCCCACTACATTTTTTATGCACCCATACTTTGCATTTGGGACATAAAATGGAGTTTCTACCTACGCCTTTCCTACACACTGAGCATGGCCATTTCCCAGATGGGACTGCCGCCATATTTTCTTTCCTACAAACTAGAACTTTTGTCTTAGCCAGGTTAATTTTAAGGCCTTTTGATTCTAGGCCGTGCTTCCATGTTTGGAATTTCTTCTCTAGTTCGGTCATTGATTCAGCTATGAGCGTTAGATCATCTGCGTATAGGAGTTCCCATGGGCAGCCGGTCTTGAACTCCTCTGTTATAGCCTGAAGGGCAATAATAAATAGTAGGGGGCTAAGAACAGAGCCCTGATGGACACCAACTTTTACGCTAAACTCTTCACTATATTCGTTGTTAATTCTAACCTTACTGACTGTTTCTTTATACATGGCTTGTATAGCTCTCACAAGCCATTCGTCAACACCTAGTTTTCTAAGAGACCACCAGATAATGGAACGGGGGACTCTGTCGAAGGCTTTCTCCAAGTCGACGAAAGCTAAGTATAGGGGTTTACTTTTAGCTAGGTACTTCTCCTGTAGTTGTCGTACAATGAAAAGAGCGTCTGTGGTACTTTTGCCTGACACAAATCCGAACTGCATTTCATCTAGATCAATTCTCTCTCTGATTAGTTGCGCTATTACTTTTTCCGTGACCTTCATGACCTGGTCGATTAATTTAATGCCTCTATAGTTACTCCTATCTAGGGCATCTCCTTTTCCCTTATAGCAGTTAACGATGATGCTGCTACGCCAGTCCTTCGGAACAACCCCATTCTGTACGACTTGGTTAACTATCCGGGTGACCATGGTGTGTCCCACCGAACCAGATGCCTTCAGCATCTCAGCAACTATTTCCGAAGGACCAGCCGCCTTACCCGTCTTCATATCTTTGATTGCCTTGCTTATTGTACTACCCTGGACTAACACTGCTGGTCCCTCTATTGGGTCGATGTGGGGGAGACTGTCTTTCTCCCATTTGTTCTCCTCATTTAGAAGCCTTTCGTAGTGACACTTCCAAGCTACCTTCTTATCAGCGTCGGTGATGGCAAGTATGCCATCATCGTTCTATATATAAATTTGAGCGACTTCCATCCGTCACACGATGAGTGTGTGTTTGTGTGAATGTATTTTTGTAAGTATGTCTGTGTTTGCGCATTTATATTTATATACTCGTACATATAAATGTATGCATATGCACATACATACATACATGCACACACACATACACATATGCATCAGCGTGATGAAAAAAATCTAGTGTAATAAATATCTATTTTTATTTCCTTTTTTTTTTTTATTTGTTTTCCTCTTCCAGAGCTGCACAGTTTTTAAAAGTGACCTATGAACCATTAGCGCAACAGGAGTCGCAGAACCTTTCTATGTTTTTAGCGACTCAAAATCGCATTCGAACTACTTTAAAGAATGAGCTGATAAATATTGAAGGCTATGAAAATCTTCTATCAGATATAGTCAACATCTGTTTGAACATGTATGAAAACACTATGTATCTAACACCCAGTGAGAAGTATATGTTAGTCAAAGTAAGTAGCTTTTGTCAACTTCTCATTTTTTTATGGATTTCCTGTCTTTTTATTTTGTTTTTATTCATTTAAAAAAAAAAAGTTCTTTTACTGGTTTCAGTCATTAACCCTTTAGCATTTATGACTTTCGTAGACATTTTTTCACGCTCAGAGTTGCTGAAGCATGGAACAAACTGCCTGCGTCAGTTGTTAGCTGCCGAGACACTGCATCCTTTAAGACACTCATGCTTCCCGAAATACGCCAAAACTACACCTGATGTACCCCTTCCATACACATGCACACGTGTGTATCATGACTCGTGCACTGTTCATTTTCCTGATGTTTGTGCATTGCCCTATGTACTGTACATGCACTTTTTGATGAGTTGTGGTGCACCTGGGCACTGTACACAATATTTCATTATTATTATTATTATATCATGACTCATACACTGTTCATTTTCCTGACATTTGTACATTATTCTATGTACTATACATGCACCTTTGATGAGTTGTAGTGCACATGAGCACTGTACACAATCATTTCATTATTACTCTATATTTAGGCTTTACCTCACATTGAATCTATGAGATTTTGATATTATTTGTCTTGTGACTTAGAGCCACAGAAATAAAAAGAAATTCACACTAACTTACAGGTGTACAAGAGGAGAGACTTTGACTTGCTCTCTATGAATATGTGAGGAAGAGGCTGAGACATACTTCCTATGAATATATGGGAGGAGGAGCTGAAACATACTTCCCATGAATATATTGAAGAAGGGGAGACATACTTCCCATGAATATATGAGGGGAAGGGGCTGAGAAATACTTCACATGAATATATGGAAGGAGGAGCTGAGACATACCTCCCATGAATATATGGGAGGAGTTGAAACTTGCTTCCTATGAAAATATGGGAGGAAGGGGGGACATACTTCCCATGAATATATGGAAGGAGGAGCTGACTTGCTCTTCATGAATATATGGGAGGAGGGGGCTGAGACTATCTTCCCATGAATATGCCAGAGGAGTGGCTAAGACCTTCCCATAAATATATGGGGTGAAGAGATCATTTGTAATGGTGATCATTTCTGTGTGCAGGTTATGGCTTTTGGTCTCTTCTTAATCGACTCCAAAGACATCAGTATATACAAGATGGATGCTAAGAAGAAAATCAACATCAGTAAGATTGACAGAATACTTAAAGTAAGTTATCTACATTATCTACCTTTACTGTTTCTTCTATCATCATCATCAATTTACATCTATTTACCACGCTTGCATGGTTTAGACAAGTTGTCATGTTCTGAGGCTTGACAGATCAGATGACTGAGTCTCATTCATATGTTCCATTCTGGCGTGATTTCCATGGCTGGATGCCCTTTCTAATGTCAACCATGTTGTGTACAGAGTACATTTTATCATGGCCTCAGCACTACCACTTTATAAAGTTAGCTGGGTGCTTTTTTCATGGTACCAGCACTACCACTTTACAGAGTGAGATGGGTGTTTTTTATTGTAGCACCAGCACTACCACTTTACAGAAAGAGTGAGCTGGGTGCTTTTTACTGTGGCATCAGCACTACCACTTTAAAATGTTACCTGAGTGTATTTTATTATGGCAGCATCACTTTTATATCTTCTAATATTTTTACCTAACTCTGGTTATTAGAAGAGTAACTGCAAGAGACTCTGTGTGTCTGCGTGCATGTCTAAGAAAGATAGAGGTTTGTAGGTAAAAATAGTTCTTACTAAATTTATTATCTTCTTTCTTTCTCTCTTTTACTTCCTACTTATCTTCTGGTCTATCTGAGAGGTCAGTAGCTCTGCTTGAGTACTGACTCAGTCTGTGAAAACACCTCTGACCCTCGCTAGCAGGGAAGATTTATGCATGATAATTATATAAAATGTGAAAATTTTCATATAATCTTTTTGAGAGTTAATGATATTGCTACGTAAACTGTACTGTTGGAATATATTGGTCTACAGATAGTATCAGCAATGGAAAGACCAATGGAAACATAGTTCCTTGGTGTTATTTGACAAACAACTCCTTTCCTTTCTATATTTCATTATTTGCCGAGGTTAACTTTGCCTTTCATCCTTATGGGGTCGATAAAATAAAGTACCAGTGATACACTGGGATAATTGCTGGCCTTGTGCCAAAAGTAGAAACAATTATTCCTTAGAAGGCCTGCTTATGCAAGCATATGGTATATGTAGTTGAGAGAAACTGTTTTTGTAGCTAAACACACAGTTGTAAATATTTCTGTTTACAACTGTTCACTGTTAACTAAGTTGAAGTTTGATTCTTCAGCAGGTTTAAATTGCCTTTGTCAGATTGTTTTAATTGTTCAATAAGGTTTACACATGTCTTGTCTTTCTTTCAGCAATTGGAAGTCGTTCCTCTTTATGGAGATATGCAAATAGCTCCATATCGGTATATCCAAAACGGGGCCAATTTTGACCCTTCCAAGTGGCCGTGCTGTGAATCCAACCAACCAAGTCCTCAATCTGACTTGCTCATGAATCTGGAAGCAGTCCGCGAAGACCATATGATGTACATCAGTCAATTAGCCCGCCATACAAATGAGGTTGGTATATCATATTTAACCCTGTCATTACTCTATTCATCTCAGTTAATTTTGAAAATAATCTAATATTTGGAGGAATTTAATAAAAAAACACAACCTTTGATTAGTAAGCTGATATTTAGAACATTATTGAACAAATATTTCTTAGATAAAATCATAATGGAAAGTTTTAATCACTCAGTTTCTCATGAGTAATGGAAGACAAGGGGTAGTGAATTAAATGCAAGAGTTGCTGCAGCTGGTGTAATGATGCCCAGTTGCAGCACTGTTATCAGAAAAGGGGGGCAGTAGGCATAAGAAAGTTCTGCAGTATATTATATTGGCATTCTTTTTGATACTGTCTTATTTCAAATATGAAGCGCAATGTCCCTGGCGTTCTTTGGTCTGCTTCTGTCAGATATACTCCATCCACTTACATGTACTTGTGTCAATGTCCCCCTCAGGATTGGTTGAGCCAACTCCAATTAGTGATTCCACAGCACCACAATCAGAACTTGACCATCCACAATGCTAACAAGTGTCCAATGCAGAGATTGTCAGCCAGTCTTGACGACAATGGTCAGTGGACAGTATATATGCGGGGACCAGCATATAACTTAACTTAAGATCTGATTAATTATACTAATTGCACTAATCCACATTTCTAGCTGACCACCTCATTGTTTACACCATCCTGGGTTTACTTTGTGGGCAGTGGAGTGTGTGATGAAACCAAAAGAGGCACCTTTTGAGTTGGAGTTATTGAAGGCAATTAATGCGGCATTCCACCTTCAACTCACATCAGTCAAACAGCTGTTGTCGATAACACACACACACACAGATTGTATATATAATCACTACTAAGAAGGACTACAGAAAACCTGAAAATGATTTTCATAAATAGCACCCAGTTGCCAACTAAGAGAATTGATTGCTTGCAGTCCAATCTACAGTCATCTTTTGCACATGACTTATTTTTAAGTAACTATTCATCACACTCTCTTGTTCTGAATTATATGAGTCGAATGGCAAAACAATTTAGATGACTGGAGATGAAACTGGATATCAGAGCTGTGGGAGATTCTGATATTTCTATCAGGGCTGTTTCCCTTAGTCTTCTACTGTACCTAACACTCACTAGACATGCAGACTATCTGCCCCTATATTTGGAGTTCTGTTCTCTCTGTAGAGAGTGGCAGTTTTAATTTAGAGCCTTCCATCTCCTAGCTGGATGTTCTGATGCACTAATTTATACATAGAGTATACTTTTTGTAAGTAATACCAGTCTTAGCTACTGTTGCAGTGTATGATCATACACATTGTGTTATTTTTTCAGGCAATTACAACTACAAGAGAGAATTTCCGTTCAGATGTCGAAAATAAAGAACTAAGTGATTTGGCTTTGAAAGGTTTGCGTCTCTTGTCAGCCTGGACACAGCTTGTAATGGAATTGGTAAGTTTAACATTCCACTTAAAACCTCTTCTTCCTTTCCCACTACATTCGATTCCTCTTATATTCAGTTTTTCTCACTGCTCATCCATGCATTTGCTGTTCATGCACATTAACCTTACATATCCACCACTTCATGCTCACTATATTATTACATCAACTAAATATTTTGTCAACATTAACCTCGCATATCCATCATATCATGTCTACTGTAATATTACATCAATATATATTTTGTCAACCTCACATATCCATCAAATCATGCTCACTGTATTATTACCGTAACTATATATTTTATCAACATTGCAGTATTCCTGGAAGTTGCTTCACCCAACTGATCCTCATCAAAGTCCAAGCTGTCCACCTGATGCTGAAGAATATGAAAGAGTAAGTCACTTGTTTTAATCTCATCTTTCTCTCTCATTAAAATATATATGTGTGTGTGTGTTTATAAATACCCTCTATTTCAGTTAGTTAATGAATTTTGAGGGATTTACTATTATTATTTTATTACCAAGATAGTAACTTAACATATGGCTTTCATATAAAATTATGTTGGAAGATTTAAATTTAAATAGGAACCCTCCAAAATGGATGGTTTTGTTTCATAGAACCAGAGCTGGCTTTAGGTGGGTCTGTATCTAAAGGGCTACATAGAAACCCTTTAAAATGAGTGGTTTTGATTCATAGAAGCTTAGTATCAGAAAGGTTAAATATGAATCCTTTGAAATGGGTTGTTTTACTCCATAAAGCTAGAGCTGGTGAGGTTGGTATCAAAATGGTTTAACCTCTTCTCTCTACAAACTAATCATTTATACAGTTTTCTTGTTCTTCTTTGTTGTAATTTTGTACCAATTTTAATGTTTACATCACCTCTTGTGCTGAACCTGTTTCTCTCTTCTAGTCAACTCGGTATAACTACAGTAGCAATGAGAAGTTTGCCCTCATTGAAGTGATTGCTATGATAAAAGGTCTCCAGTTACTTATGTCTCGTATGGAGTCTGTCTTTATGGATGCCATCCGCAGACACATATTTGCCGAACTTCAAGATTTTGTGCAGCTTCGGCTGCGAGACATTCTCCGCAAGGCTGTTAAGAAAAAAAGTGATGTCATTAAGATGTGAGTATTTTAAACTAACTTTATCTCTATATTTCTGTGTGTTTGTCTGTAGTGTATGTCCATCATCTTTAGCCATGTCTTTCTTGGTCTTCCTCTTTCTCTACTTCTTTCCACAATCATTTCCCTCACTCCTCTCACCCAGTTACTTACATCCTTCCTCAACATATGACTGAACCATCTCATTCCATTTCTCATCACAACATTCATCATTGGTCCTACTCATCGTTCCTCTCATTCAGTCGCTTTCAATTTTCCTCATCACATGACCCAACCGTCTTATTCTGTTTCTCCTCACAACATACATTACTGCCTCTACTCATGTCACTACTCTCATTCAGTCACTTTTAATCTTCCTCAACACAAGATTCAGCCCTTTCATTCCATTACTTTTAACAATATTCATAACTGGTTCTATTCCATCATTCTATACAATTCACTGTTTGTTTTTTTCTTTCTCAGTGATACTCCACTCATCTACTGGATCATTCTCATTTCCATTCTTTCCAGTCTTCTCTATTGTTCCATGTTCATCACCCATATCTTGTACCTATAAGTCATGGCACAACTCACATATGCAGCATATACATTTCCTTTCAGTTTCAGTGACACACCTTTTCTCATTAAGACATATCTCAGTTCCTGTAACTTCTTCCATACACATCTGATTCTGGATACTGTTGCCAGGTCTGATCCCCTTCTCTATTTAAAATGTTTTCTTCTGGTTTTGGAATGGCACACCTAACAAAAAATTACCTAGAATTTTTTTTAGTAGAGTAGCCAGCCTTATTTCATATGGCCCCTTGCTAAAAAAAAGATGGCCCATGCCTGTTTTAAACCATAGTATTTCTGCCGTTATGTTTTAACTACTGTTGCCAAGTTCAATCCACCTTCTCCATTTGTCATGTCTCCTCAGTAACAAAATGTTTTCCTCTGAGCAGCTTTTAAACCAAAGTATTCTTGCCTCTATGTTTACAGGATCATCATGTCTGTGAGAGACACATGTGCAGATTGGTTAAAGGGCAAGGAACCTCAGGATGACCCAGCGCTTCGGGGCAAGAAAGACCCTGAGAGTGGATTTGAAATAAAAATACCTCGTCGGAATGTGGCCCCATCAAGTACCCAGGTTTGTGAGGCTATTTTATTTTCAGTAGTATTTTAATAATTGCTTTTCTTAAGTTGCTCACCCATCAAATTTGACACCATTAATTTTAATGGTATTACTACTTCTTCATTTACTGGTGTTGCTACTATTACTACTACTACCTCATCTACAGTTGCTGCTACATGTGGTCTTGTTCCAATATTCGAAATCATTTGTTAGGAAGCTTCTCTACAATACATATGAAATCATTATACATGTACAAACCAATAATGTCTTTAATATTTGTTATATTAACTCTGCTGTTACCATATTTCTAATGAAATACATTGTTTCAATTAGTTTTGAAAATTAAAAAAATATATAGAATTTTTATAAAATAACTAACTTTTTCATTAGTAAGCTTATATTTGCATCATTATTTAACAGAAATGTCTTAAATAAATTTATAATGAAAGGTTTTAATATAAATATAGACATTTTAAAACAGTTTTGTATCACAAACCCTGGAGTATTTTAGAGGATTTAATGTGAAAGGGATTAAAAATGTTGGGAGCAATTTAATAAAATAACTTTTTCCTTAATAAGCTGATGTATGAAACATTACTTTAAAATATTCCTTAAATAAATTTACGATGGAAGGTTTTAATATATAAGTATGAACATTTTATAATGAGAAGTTTTATATCATAAGGCCAGGGATGGTTTCAAGTGGGTTTGAAAAGGGTTAACAAAATAAGAAAAAACAATGTTAGTGGAAAATATCTTCATTGTACATTTTACTATGAAGCAGTTCTTCAGCTATTCATATGTCTTGTTATTTCTGTTTCAGCTGTACATGGTACGTACCATGTTGGAATCGTTAATTGCTGAAAAAAGTGGTGGTAAAAGGACACTCCGAAAAGATATAGATTACCATCATTTAATGAACATCGATAACTTCCACAAAGCCTCCTTCTTTTGGACTTACCAAATTAATTTCAATGGTAATCATTTACATTTCTTAGTTTTTCAAATATTATCTATACACACCTCTGTTATATATTATCCATTGTATGAACCTCCCTTCCACCCCTGCCAACATACAGCCCAGGACAAGCTGCTAATCATCATTTCCTTTTCTTCTAGAAAACATTGACCGATAATTTGGCTTTCTCTCTCTCTCTCTCTCTCTCTCTCTCTCTCTCTCTCTCTCTCTCTCTCTCTCTCTCTCTCTCTCTCTCTCTCTGTAAACAACAGGTAGCTACTATGACTCCTTCCCACCCCACCTTCATTGCCACGTCTGCTATACTCTCATCTCTACACTTTCTCTTCCTACCCAGCACTTGTACTGCTGCCACAATGTAAAAGGCACCTGGCCCACTCTGTAAAGTGGTAGTGCTAGTGCTACGATAAAATGTACCCGATCCATGCTGTTAAGCCGTAGTGCTAGTGTCACAGTAAAATGCACAGTCCACACTGTAAAGTGGTAGTGCTTAGTGCCACAAATGCATGCAGTCCACCCTACATCTCGCTGACACATGTTCCTCTACTCTACCGACTGCATTTTATCATCAAGGCATTTTATTGACTTGTTTTCAATTTTTTTAACAGAATCTTTGCAAAATTGCTGTGATTTGTCACAGATGTGGTATCGAGAATTCTTCCTAGAAATGACGATGGGAAAACGTATTCAGGTGAGTGGATCCCTATACTGTTATTGTTGTTTAACCCAAGGTCTTCTGTTGTTGAGCTGACCTATCATTAACATTTTTAATACCAAACTGCCTAAAACCACCTCTGATTCTACAATACAAAACTGGTCACCTGTAAAAAATGTGGGGGCTCATACATTGGAAACACTGTCCAGAGGCTAAACATAGAGATCAAGGAACATATGGACACAAGTGTTGCTTCTTTAAAAAAAACACCTACAAAAATGCCACGTCCAAAATACTGAGGTCACCATAGAAGCTACTGAGAGGAATGTTGGTGATTTGCAGATGAAAGAAGCCCTTTTTATCAATAAGTATAAACCTAGTATTAACAACAGACTTGAGCTACAAGGGGCCAACTGGCTGTTGTGACCAGTCGGTACATGTCACCTTTCTGCCAACCGTCATCTGTCATACAAGAAAGAATAGCTCATAAGAACAAGACACTCTATTTTTCTCTAATTTTTCTTCATTATTCATTTGGATTGGCAGTATCGGTAGAGGGTCGGACGCCATGCTTTCCAGCATAGTTACGTCCCTTTACGATCTGAGTTCAAATCCCGCCGAGGTTGACTTTGCCTTTCATCCTTACGGGGTCGATAAAATAAAGTACCAGTAATGAACTGGGTAATTGCTGGCCTTGTGCCTAAAAGTAGAAACAATTATTCATTTGATAAAGAGGTTCTAACCTTGAAATATTAAATATAGGGTAAACATATTTGTTTTGTCATTCTTACTTTACTCTAGTTCCACCATCATATTTCCTATTCACATTGTACTGGTTTTTACCAATATTGTCTTAATTACATATTTTACAATATTCCATATAAACAAAAATGTTTGTTTTAAAGTGTTTATATTTATCTAAAATCCTTTGTTAACCTTTTAATTACAATATTTCATATGTGAAGTTTCTTATCAAAACAATTCTTTTCTTTTCTGTTTTTAGTTTCCCATTGAGATGTCCATGCCATGGGTGCTTACAGATCATATATTAGAGACAAAGGAAGCTTCCATGATGGAGTGAGTCATCCAGTTTTTGTTGTTTTAGTTGTGCTACTATAATGACATTCAGCTATTCATCATCATCATTGTCATCATTTATTGTCCATCTTCCTTGTTAGCAAGGGTTGGGCAGGTCTTCACAGACCCAGTCAATACTGAAGCTGAGCTCCTGACCTCTCAAAAGGGTCAGGTACCTACACTGTGCTTACATATGTCCCCAAGCTCTACCAAGTGCTCAAACTGACCTAGGCCAGAATCCTGCTTTCATATTTTCCTGCACTCTACTGAGTGCATAGTTACTGTGGCACCAGCACTAGTGAGGTCTTTGACAAAGCTGAAGTATCTGCCCAACCCTTTCTTTGGATGGTTGAATGGTTTTCTTCAGCTGTTCAACTTTAGTGCTAGGTTTACTTTCATAAAGAAAAGATTTTGGTCATAACCATCATCTGCTTTTGGTGATATCAAGGGCTTCATTATCTAATATGGCCTTTCATAGTGAATATTTTTGAATAATGATATTCCACTTGTAACCATCCTGTGTTTTAGGGGACATCAAGGACTACATTATCTAATGTCGTCTTTCCTTTTTCGTAACACAGTAGAATATGATTTGGCTGCTATTTTTTGCAGGTCAAGTGACTATGTAAAGGCTTCCTTGTTGACTCATTGTCCCCTTTCATTTTAATGATGAGATTTTCATGATTAAGTGGTGAATTGGCATCAGAACATTGTTAGAACACCTGATAGACTGCTTTGTGGTAGCCATTCCAGCTCTGTGTGCTACCTGAGTTCAAATCCTGCTGAGGTTAACTTTGCCTTTCATTCATTTGAAGTCATTAAAAAAGTACCAGTCCAGTATTGGGGTCGATTATTTTTCTCACTCCCTTTCTCCCACTCTCTCTCCTTCTCTGGAAGCAATCGGTTGTGTTCATACATGCTGTATGCCACAATGGTACCACTATGACCTCATCAGGAGTTACAGGATCATACATACATTTCTATGATAAAAATTCTGGTTGTGCACCTAGCTTATTTATCATTACATCCTTCTCTCTTTCAGATATGTTCTCTACCCTCTTGATCTCTACAATGATTGTGCACATTATGCACTCACAAAGTTCAGGAAGCAATTTCTCTATGATGAAATCGAGGCTGAGGTGAGTTGACATAAACTTAATGCTATATTCTTGTATATTATATGTAAAAAAAAAGTTGTTAAAGTGTTTTATATATATATATATTTGTTCTGGTTCTCTACCCTTTGAGTTCAAATCCCACCAAGGTCCACTTTGTCTTTCATCATTTCATTATTGATAAAGAAAGTATCAGCTCTATTGCTGGTGCAGCCCTCTCTTTTTCCAGCTGTCATATCCTGGAAGTTCTCTCAGATTAAGGGAGAAAGGCTTCAGATGGTGTCTGCTTGTGACTGTATGAGGACCTAAAACCCTTAGCAAAAGCATGATGTATACTACCAAGTTATATTCAGATGCGAGTGATGACAGTAATTTTATATGTCAAACAAGCATCTTATGTCAAACATAATTTATATGTCAAACAAGCATCTTATGTCAAACAAGCATCTTATGTCAAACATAATTTATATGTCAAACAAGCATCTTATGTCAAACATAATTTATGTCAAACAAGCATCATTATTATAACAAGAATAAAAATATTTTTTTACATAGAATTCATAAAAGTAAGATAAGTAAAAAGGTAAGGTGTCAAACTGTGCAGGCTTGGCTGGACTGCAGATCTCAGCTATGTCCCATAGACAAAAGCATTGCCATGAAAAACAACCAGCAGCCTCCACTGCATCAGCCCTTCCACCTCACTGGTCTCCATCCTCAAGTGTGATGTCCTAACACCAATTTAGCAGAGGGAAAATGGCAATCCAGAGACTGATGACACTGAAGGTCTAATGACATACAAGTGACTGGCACAAGATAGAATCTGTCCATTAATACCTACTATTTAGTCTTCATCAGCTCTCCTACTTTACAGAAAGCAGCACACAGGTTTATGTCCAAAGTGATAAGGTTGGCAGTTACTTGCTGGTACCAGCAATGTTCTTTGGTCCATTTATTTTGCAGCCATCATCATTATCCATTATATTTCCAATTTTCAATGCCAGTGTGTTGGATGAAACTTTAGGTGGTTGTGGTGAAGGACTTGGCAACTGGTTGGATCCCTTCCTCATGCCAGCCTTTGTGTTGGAATGCACACATTTCAAAATTTCCTAATGCTGCTTAACCCTTTAGCATTTACATTACTCTATATTTACTATTGTACTTTCACAATAAAGGCTTTACCTCACATAATATTGAATCTTATGATATTTTGAGAACGATACCTTAACTTCAGTATGAGCGGCCAGTTTGAACAGAAAGAGCTAAGAGAATTCTGGCTAGATATGGCCAGTTTAAATGCTAAAGGGTCAAGTCAGTACTGTAAAAGAAAATGTTAGAATATAACTTCAATATTTTAAGACGCAGCTAAATAATAACCTAAACTAACCTTGTCTTTCTTTCTTTTCATCCTCCATTTCAGGTTAATTTATGTTTTGATCAATTTGTATACAAACTTACTGATCAAATATTTGCTTATTATAAACATTTAGCTGGAAGGTGAGTTAATCCTTATACAGTATACTTATTCTACTTCATATAAACAGTATACCTATTCTAAACCAGATATACAATATACCTATTCTAAACCAGATATACAGTATACCTATTTTAAACCAGATATACAATATACCTATTCTAAACCAGATATACAGTATACCTATTCTAAACCAGATATACAGTATACCTATTTTAAACCAGATATACAATATACCTATTCTAAACCAGATATACAGTATACCTATTCTAAACCAGATATACAATATACCTATTCTAAACCAGATATACAGTGTACCTATTCTAAACCAGATATACAGTATACCTATTCTAAACCAGATATACAATATACCTATTCTAAACCAGATATACAGTATACCTATTCTAAACCAGATATACAATATACCTATTCTAAACCAGATATACAGTATACCTATTCTAAACCAGATATACAATATACCTATTCTAAACCCGATATACAGTATACCTATTCTAAACCAGATATACAGTATACCTATTCTAAACCAGATATACAGTATACCTATTCTAAACCAGATATACAGTATACCTATTCTAAACCAGATATACAATATACCTATTCTAAACCCGATATACAGTATACCTATTCTAAACCCGATATACAGTATACCTATTCTAAACCCGATATACAGTATACCTATTCTAAACCAGATATACAGTATACCTATTCTAAACCAGATATACAGTATACCTATTCTAAACCAGATATACAGTATACCTATTCTAAACCAGATATACAATATACCTATTCTAAACCCGATATACAGTATACCTATTCTAAACCCGATATACAGTATACCTATTCTAAACCAGATATACAGTATACCTATTCTAAACCAGATATACAGTATACCTCTTCTAAACCAGATATACAGTATACCTATTCTAAACCAGATATACAATATACCTATTCTAAACCAGATATACAGTATACCTATTCTAAACCAGATATACAGTATACCTATTCTAAACCAGATATACAGTATACCTATTCTAAACCAGATATACAATATACCTATTCTAAACCAGATATACAATATACCTATTCTAAACCAGATATACAGTATACCTATTCTAAACCCGATATACAGTATACCTATTCTAAACCAGATATACAATATACCTATTCTAAACCAGATATATAGTATACCTATTCTAAACCAGATATACAGTATACCTATTCTAAACCAGATATACAGTATACCTATTCTAAACCAGATATACAATATACCTATTCTAAACCAGATATACAATATACCTCTTCTAAACCAGATATACAATATACCTATTCTAAACCAGATATACAATATACCTATTCTAAACCAGATATACAGTATACCTATTCTAAACCAGATATACAATATACCTATTCTAAACCAGATATACAATATACCTATTCTAAACCAGATATACAATATACCTATTCTAAACCAGATATACAGTATACCTATTCTAAACCAGATATACAGTATACCTCTTCTAAACCAGATATACAATATACCTATTCTAAACCAGATATACGATGTACCTATTCTAAACCAGATATACAGTATACCTATTCTAAACCAGATATACAGTATACCTATTCTAAACCAGATATACAATATACCTATTCTAAACCAGATATACAATATACCTATTCTAAACCAGATATACAGTATACCTATTCTAAACCAGATATACAGTATACCTATTCTAAACCAGATATACAGTATACCTATTCTAAACCAGATATACAATATACCTATTCTAAACCAGATATACAGTATACCTATTCTAAACCAGATATACAGTATACCTATTCTAAACCAGATATACAATATACCTATTCTAAACCAGATATACAATATACCTATTCTAAACCAGATATACAGTATACCTATTCTAAACCAGATATACAATATACCTATTCTAAACCAGATATACAATATACCTATTCTAAACCAGATATACAATATACCTATTCTAAACCAGATATACAGTATACCTATTCTAAACCAGATATACAGTATACCTATTCTAAACCAGATATACAGTATACCTATTCTAAACCCGATATACAGTATACCTCTTCTAAACCAGATATACAATATACCTATTCTAAACCAGATATACAGTATACCTATTCTAAACCAGATATACAATATACCTATTCTAAACCAGATATACAATATACCTATTCTAAACCAGATATACAATATACCTCTTCTAAACCAGATATACAGTATACCTATTCTAAACCAGATATACAATGTACCTATTCTAAACCAGATATACAGTTTACCTATTCTAAACCAGATATACAGTATACCTATTCTAAACCAGATATACAATATACCTATTCTAAACCAGATATACAATATACCTATTCTAAACCAGATATACAATATACCTATTCTAAACCAGATATACAGCATACCTATTCTAAACCAGATATACAGTATACCTATTCTAAACCAGATATACAGTATACCTATTCTAAACCAGATATACAATATACCTATTCTAAACCAGATATACAATATACCTATTCTAAACCAGATATACAGTATACCTATTCTAAACCAGATATACAGTATACCTATTCTAAACCAGATATACAGTATACCTATTCTAAACCAGATATACAGTATACCTATTCTAAACCAGATATACAGTATACCTATTCTAAACCAGATATACAGTATACCTATTCTAAACCAGATATACAATATACCTATTCTAAACCAGATATACAATATACCTATTCTAAACCAGATATACAGTATACCTATTCTAAACCAGATATACAATATACCTATTCTAAACCAGATATACAGTATACCTATTCTAAACCAGATATACAGTATACCTATTCTAAACCAGATATACAATATACCTATTCTAAACCAGATATACAATATACCTATTCTAAACCAGATATACAATATACCTATTCTAAACCAGATATACAGTATACCTATTCTAAACCAGATATACAGTATACCTATTCTAAACCAGATATACAGTATACCTATTCTAAACCAGATATACAGTATACCTATTCTAAACCAGATATACAATATACCTATTCTAAACCAGATATACAATATACCTATTCTAAACCAGATATACAGTATACCTATTCTAAACGAGATATACAGTACACCTATTCTAAACCAGATATACAATATACCTATTCTAAACCAGATATACAGTATACCTATTCTAAACCAGATATACAGTATACCTATTCTAAACCAGATATACAATATACCTATTCTAAACCAGATATACAATATACCTATTCTAAACCAGATATACAGTATACCTATTCTAAACCAGATATACAATATACCTATTCTAAACCAGATATACAATATACCTATTCTAAACCAGATATACAATATACCTATTCTAAACCAGATATACAGTATACCTATTCTAAACGAGATATACAGTACACCTATTCTAAACCAGATATACAATATACCTATTCTAAACCAGATATACAGTATACCTATTCTAAACCAGATATACAGTATACCTATTCTAAACCAGATATACAATATACCTATTCTAAACCAGATATACAATATACCTATTCTAAACCAGATATACAGTATACCTATTCTAAACCAGATATACAATATACCTATTCTAAACCAGATATACAATATACCTATTCTAAACCAGATATACAATATACCTATTCTAAACCAGATATACAGTATACCTATTCTAAACCAGATATACAGTATACCTATTCTAAACCAGATATACAATATACCTATTCTAAACCAGATATACAGTATACCTATTCGAAACCAGATATACAATATACCTATTCTAAACCAGATATACAATATACCTATTCTAAACCAGATATACAATATACCTATTCTAAACCAGATATACAGTATACCTATTCTAAACCAGATATACAGTATACCTATTCTAAACCAGATATACAGTATACCTATTCTAAACCAGATATACAATATACCTATTCTAAACCAGATATACAGTATACCTATTCTAAACCAGATATACAGTATACCTATTCTAAACCAGATATACAGTATACCTATTCTAAACCAGATATACAATATACCTATTCTAAACCAGATATACAATATACATATTCTAAACCAGATATACAGTATACCTATTCTAAACCAGATATACAATATACCTATTCTAAACCAGATATACAATATACCTATTCTAAACCAGATATACAATATACCTATTCTAAACCAGATATACAATATACCTATTCTAAACCAGATATACAATATACCTATTCTAAACCAGATATACAATATACCTATTCTAAACCAGATATACAGTATACCTATTCTAAACCAGATATACAGTATACCTCTTCTAAACCAGATATACAATATACCTATTCTAAACCAGATATACGATGTACCTATTCTAAACCAGATATACAGTATACCTATTCTAAACCAGATATACAATATACCTATTCTAAACCAGATATACAGTATACCTATTCTAAACCAGATATACAATATACCTATTCTAAACCAGATATACAATATACCTATTCTTAACCAGATATACAATATACCTATTCTAAACCAGATATACAATATACCTATTCTAAACCAGATACACAGTATACCTATTCTAAACCAGATATACAGTATACCTATTCTAAACCAGATATACAGTATACCTATTCTAAACCAGATATACAGTATACATATTCTAAACCAGATATACAGTATACCTATTCTAAACCAGATATACAATATACCTATTCTAAACCAGATATACAGTATACCTATTCTAAACCAGATATACAGTATACCTATTCTAAACCCGATATACAGTATACCTATTCTAAACCAGATATACAGTATACCTATTCTAAACCAGATATACAGTATACCTATTCTAAACCAGATATACAGTATACCTATTCTAAACCAGATATACAATATACCTATTCTAAACCCGATATACAGTATACCTATTCTAAACCAGATATACAATATACCTATTCTAAACCAGATATACAATATACCTATTCTAAACCAGATATACAGTATACCTATTCTAAACCAGATATACAATATACCTATTCTAAACCAGATATACAGTATACCTATTCTAAACCAGATATACAATATACCTGTTCTAAACCAGATATACAATATACCTATTCTAAACCAGATATACAATATACCTATTCTAAACCAGATATACAATATACCTATTCTAAACCAGATATACAATATACCTGTTCTAAACCAGATATACAGTATACCTATTCTAAACCAGATATACAGTATACCTCTTCTAAACCAGATATACAATATACCTATTCTAAACCAGATATACAATGTACCTATTCTAAACCAGATATACAGTATACCTATTCTAAACCAGATATACAGTATACCTATTCTAAACCAGATATACAGTATACCTATTCTAAACCAGATATACAATATACCTATTCTAAACCAGATATACAGTATACCTATTCTAAACCAGATATACAATATACCTATTCTAAACCAGATATACAATATACCTATTCTTAACCAGATATACAATATACCTATTCTAAACCAGATATACAATATACCTATTCTAAACCAGATATACAGTATACCTATTCTAAACCCGATATACAGTATACCTATTCTAAACCAGATATACAATATACCTATTCTAAACCAGATATACAGTATACCTATTCTAAACCAGATATACAGTATACCTATTCTAAACCAGATATACAATATACCTATTCTAAACCAGATATACAGTATACCTATTCTAAACCAGATATACAATATACCTATTCTAAACCCGATATACAGTATACCTATTCTAAACCAGATATACAGTATACCTATTCTAAACCAGATATACAGTATACCTATTCTAAACCAGATATACAGTATACCTATTCTAAACCAGATATACAATATACCTATTCTAAACCCGATATACAGTATACCTATTCTAAACCAGATATACAATATACCTATTCTAAACCAGATATACAATATACCTCTTCTAAACCAGATATACAGTATACCTATTCTAAACCAGATATACAATATACCTATTCTAAACCAGATATACAGTATACCTATTCTAAACCAGATATACAGTATACCTATTCTAAACCAGATATACAATATACCTATTCTAAACCAGATATACAATATACCTATTCTAAACCAGATATACAATATACCTATTCTAAACCAGATATACAGTATACCTATTCTAAACCCGATATACAGTATACCTATTCTAAACCAGATATACAATATACCTATTCTAAACCAGATATACAGTATACCTATTCTAAACCAGATATACAGTATACCTATTCTAAACCAGATATACAATATACCTATTCTAAACCAGATATACAGTATACCTATTCTAAACCAGATATACAATATACCTATTCTAAACCCGATATACAGTATACCTATTCTAAACCAGATATACAGTATACCTATTCTAAACCAGATATACAGTATACCTATTCTAAACCAGATATACAGTATACCTATTCTAAACCAGATATACAATATACCTATTCTAAACCCGATATACAGTATACCTATTCTAAACCAGATATACAATATACCTATTCTAAACCAGATATACAATATACCTCTTCTAAACCAGATATACACTATACCTATTCTAAACCAGATATACAATATACCTATTCTAAACCAGATATACAGTATACCTATTCTAAACCAGATATACAGTATACCTATTCTAAACCAGATATACAATATACCTATTCTAAACCAGATATACAATATACCTATTCTAAACCAGATATACAGTATACCTATTCTAAACCAGATATACAATATACCTATTCTAAACCAGATATACAATATACCTCTTCTAAACCAGATATACAGTATACCTATTCTAAACCAGATATACAATATACCTATTCTAAACCAGATATACAGTATACCTATTCTAAACCAGATATACAGTATACCTATTCTAAACCAGATATACAATATACCTATTCTAAACCAGATATACAATATACCTATTCTAAACCAGATATACAATATACCTATTCTAAACCAGATATACAGCATACCTATTCTAAACCAGATATACAGTATACCTATTCTAAACCAGATATACAGTATACCTATTCTAAACCAGATATACAATATACCTATTCTAAACCAGATATACAATATACCTATTCTAAACAAGATATACAGTATACCTATTCTAAACCAGATATACAGTATACCCATTCTAAACCAGATATACAGTATACCTATTCTAAACCAGATATACAGTATACCTATTCTAAACCAGATATACAGTATACCTATTCTAAACCAGATATACAGTATACCTATTCTAAACCAGATATACAATATACCTATTCTAAACCAGATATACAGTATACCTATTCTAAACCAGATATACAATATACCTATTCTAAACCAGATATACAGTATACCTATTCTAAACCAGATATACAGTATACCTATTCTAAACCAGATATACAATATACCTATTCTAAACCAGATATACAATATACCTATTCTAAACCAGATATACATTATACCTATTCTAAACCAGATATACAGTATACCTATTCTAAACCAGATATACAGTATACCTATTCTAAACCAGATATACAGTATACCTATTCTAAACCAGATATACAATATACCTATTCTAAACCAGATATACAGTATACCTATTCTAAACCAGATATACAGTATACCTATTCTAAACCAGATATACAGTATACCTATTCTAAACCAGATATACAGTATACCTATTCTAAACCAGATATACAATATACCTATTCTAAACCAGATATACAATATACCTATTCTAAACCAGATATACAGTATACCTATTCTAAACCAGATATACAATATACCTATTCTAAACGAGATATACAGTATACCTATTCTAAACCAGATATACAATATACCTATTCTAAACCAGATATACAGTATACCTATTCTAAACCAGATATACAGTATACCTATTCTAAACCAGATATACAATATACCTATTCTAAACCAGATATACAATATACCTATTCTAAACCAGATATACAGTATACCTATTCTAAACCAGATATACAATATACCTATTCTAAACCAGATATACAATATACCTATTCTAAACCAGATATACAATATACATATTCTAAACCAGATATACAGTATACCTATTCTAAACCAGATATACAGTATACCTATTCTAAACCAGATATACAATATACCTATTCTAAACCAGATATACAGTATACCTATTCTAAACCAGATATACAGTATACCTATTCTAAACCAGATATACAATATACCTATTCTAAACCAGATATACAATATACCTATTCTAAACCAGATATACAATATACCTATTCTAAACCAGATATACAGTATACCTATTCTAAACCAGATATACAGTATACCTATTCTAAACCAGATATACAGTATACCTATTCTAAACCAGATATACAATATACCTATTCTAAACCAGATATACAATATACCTATTCTAAACCAGATATACAGTATACCTATTCTAAACCAGATATACAGTATACCTATTCTAAACCAGATATACAATATACCTATCTTAAACCAGATATACAATATACATATTCTAAACCAGTTATACAGTATACCTATTCTAAACCAGATATACAATATACCTATTCTAAACCAGATATACAATATACCTATTCTAAACCAGATATACAATATACCTATTCTAAACCAGATATACAATATACCTATTCTAAACCAGATATACAATATACCTATTCTAAACCAGATATACAATATACCTATTCTAAACCAGATATACAGTATACCTATTCTAAACCAGATATACAGTATACCTCTTCTAAACCAGATATACAATATACCTATTCTAAACCAGATATACAATGTACCTATTCTAAACCAGATATACAGTATACCTATTCTAAACCAGATATACAGTATACCTATTCTAAACCAGATATACAGTATACCTATTCTAAACCAGATATACAATATACCTATTCTAAACCAGATATACAGTATACCTCTTCTAAACCAGATATACAATATACCTATTCTAAACCAGATATACAATATACCTATTCTAAACCAGATATACAGTATACCTATTCTAAACCAGATATACAGTATACCTATTCTAAACCAGATATACAGTATACCTATTCTAAACCAGATATACAATATACCTATTCTAAACCAGATATACAATATACCTATTCTAAACCAGATATACAGTATACCTATTCTAAACCCGATATACAGTATACCTATTCTAAACCAGATATACAATATACCTATTCTAAACCAGATATATAGTATACCTATTCTAAACCAGATATACAGTATACCTATTCTAAACCAGATATACAATATACCTATTCTAAACCAGATATACAATATACCTATTCTAAACCAGATATACAATATACCTCTTCTAAACCAGATATACAATATACCTATTCTAAACCAGATATACAATATACCTATTCTAAACCAGATATACAGTATACCTATTCTAAACCAGATATACAATATACCTATTCTAAACCAGATATACAATATACCTATTCTAAACCAGATATACAATATACCTATTCTAAACCAGATATACAGTATACCTATTCTAAACCAGATATACAGTATACCTATTCTAAACCAGATATACAATATACCTATTCTAAACCAGATATACGATGTACCTATTCTAAACCAGATATACAGTATACCTATTCTAAACCAGATATACAGTATACCTATTCTAAACCAGATATACAATATACCTATTCTAAACCAGATATACAATATACCTATTCTAAACCAGATATACAGTATACCTATTCTAAACCAGATATACAGTATACCTATTCTAAACCAGATATACAGTATACCTATTCTAAACCAGATATACAATATACCTATTCTAAACCAGATATACAGTATACCTATTCTAAACCAGATATACAGTATACCTATTCTAAACCAGATATACAATATACCTATTCTAAACCAGATATACAATATACCTATTCTAAACCAGATATACAGTATACCTATTCTAAACCAGATATACAATATACCTATTCTAAACCAGATATACAATATACCTATTCTAAACCAGATATACAATATACCTATTCTAAACCAGATATACAGTATACCTATTCTAAACCAGATATACAGTATACCTATTCTAAACCAGATATACAGTATACCTATTCTAAACCAGATATACAGTATACCTATTCTAAACCAGATATACAATATACCTATTCTAAACCAGATATACAGTATACCTATTCTAAACCAGATATACAATATACCTATTCTAAACCAGATATACAATATACCTATTCTAAACCAGATATACAATATACCTCTTCTAAACCAGATATACAGTATACCTATTCTAAACCAGATATACAATGTACCTATTCTAAACCAGATATACAGTTTACCTATTCTAAACCAGATATACAGTATACCTATTCTAAACCAGATATACAATATACC
>CAXHJY010000418.1:40000-42501 GCA_964016885.1 Eledone cirrhosa | reverse complement strand
AGTACTTTACTACAGACATTACAGTACTTTACTACAGACATTACAGTACTTTACTACAGACATTTCAGTACTTTACTACAGACATTACAGTACTTTACTACAGACATTTCAGTACTTTACTACAGACATTACAGTACTTTACTAGACATTTCAGTACTTTACTACAGACATTACAGTACTTTACTACAGACATTACAGTACTTTACTACAGACATTTCAGTACTTTACTACAGACATTACAGTACTTTACTACAGACATTACAGTACTTTACTACAGACATTTCAGTACTTTACTACAGACATTACAGTACTTTACTACAGACATTACAGTACTTTACTACAGACATTACAGTACTTTACTACAGACATTTCAGTACTTTACTACAGACATTACAGTACTTTACTACAGACATTACAGTACTTTACTACAGACATTTCAGTACTTTACTACAGACATTTCAGTACTTTACTACAGCCTGTTTTCTTTACATACGTCATAATAATAGTGGCGTGGATTTTTACCAGCCAGGACACCTTGATCTAGACAGAAAATATCACGTCTGCTTAGGTATACCACCTGTCTGTCTGTACATACGAAGACAAAGGTGTGTATGTATATATATATAGGAAAAAGTATGACCCCGACGGCAGAGCTCAAGCCGTTTCGACGGCTATTTCTGGAGTGCAGAAATAGCCGTCGAAAAGGCTTGAGCTCTGCCGTCGGGGGTCATACTTTTTCCTATTTCCCACTCGACTACCCTAAGTATTGAGTACTCTGGTGCGTTATGGTCCATCTGGTTCCTTACCACATTTCCTTCGTTATATATATATATACACACTACACAACCCACTATATATGTGTGTGTGCGTGTGCACACGTCTGTCTTCGTGTGTGTGTGTGTGTGTGTATATATAAAGAGAGAGAGAATCTGGTTTAAACACGGTTGATTTGTATTATGGCAAGCAAGCGAGAGGCCTAGCTAAGCCACGCCAAGTGTGTGTGTGTGTGTATATATATATATATATATATATATATATATACACATGGATAGCTGGATATGTGGGCTGTGTACATAGTAGTTATAACTACGTACATTTGATAAAGTATTATTAATACGACCATCTAGAAATCTCTGTGTGCGGAGCTTATGTAAGATATATGAGTGTGCCTATGCAATTATAAGTACACACGTGTATGTGTGGAGTGGAGTGCATGTGCGTTATCGTATATGTGTGTGTGTGTGTTATAATACTATTTTGTTGGTGGAAGTCTGCTGCTACTCTAAGCCAAGTCTGTTTCTGAAATCAGTCTCCACTAAGAAAAATATATTAATGGTTTTACTAAAGCAGACAGAGTTTTGGCTCTTTTTTACCTCTCGTTTTGTTTATTAATATTATTTTTACAGTAATCGCCATTGTAACTCAGGTATATGTGTATATATGTTAATATCATAAAAACATACTTGTAAATGTATTACTAACAATTTATTAAGACCAAACCAACCTCGCCTTTAATTGTATATAGTGCCCCAGTATGGCCAGTACACTCGGCTGAAAATGAGTCCCAGCAGGAATGACTGGGGGTTTAACCTTGTGATGGACAGGCGTCCAGTTCAGGATGAGGGGAGTCTTGTACTCTCAGTCACCCACATGCCATGGAAAACCAGGCTAAGCAATGGACTGGTGTCCTGTCCAGGGGAGTCCTATACTCTGTCACTTCACACCATGGCAGACCTGGCTAAGCACTGGCCTGGTGAGACTCCTGGCTTCAGACAAACTTTATCTCTGCGATGGACTGGTGTCCTGTCCAGGGGAGTCCTATACTCTGTCACTTCACACCATGGCAGACCTGGCTAAGCACTGGCCTGGTGAGACTCCTGGCTTCAGACAAACTTTATCTCCGTGATGGACTGGCCTCCTGTCCAGGGGAGTCCTATACTCTCAGTCGCTTAACACCATAGAAAGTGAGACAAGTACCAACCTGATGAGCCACCAAGCACGAGAGACTTTAGGCTGTAGAGAGTGGTAAATGAGGTAAATATCTCTTATTTGCAATTCTATACAGTATACTATCCTCTGAATTACTGGTAGAAATATGTATGACAGATCATGAAAGAATGTTAGCAGTGATTGGATGGTGTCCTATCCCAGAGAGAGCTTATCTCTCAACATCAACAAGAGATTATAAAACTCAACTTAACCCTTCAGAGAATATTACCTATAGTGATAGTCTGGTGTCTTATCCCAGAAAATCTTATGACTTATCTCTCAGACCCCAAGGAATGCTAGGTATGTGATAGACTAGTCTCTATACAGAGAGAGAAAGAGACAGGGGTGAGAAATTTATCTCCTATCTGTTAGCTAGGTACCAAAACATTTATAACAACTTGGAGTCCTAACCAGAAGGTAAGTCATTTCTCATCTATCACCTGGGAATGTCACCTGTAATTAACAGGTTTCCTAACCAGAAAGTAAATCATCTCTCACCTATTAAGAATGAC
>CAXHJY010000418.1:27500-35000 GCA_964016885.1 Eledone cirrhosa | reverse complement strand
TGGACTACCAACCTACACCTAATAAACAAATGATCCGAGACCAGCGTGGGGTGTGACACAGGGTGAGGGGGTGAGTAAAAAGTGGGAAAAACACCCCAAATACTGTAGTAGTGGTAGTAGTGGTGGTGGTAGTAGTAGTAGTGGTGGTGGTAGTGGTAGTAGTAGTAGTAATATTAATGGTAGTGGTAGTAGTAGTAGTAGTATTTAAATATGTCAGGTTATGTCACATTTGGCAGTATCGGTAGAGGATCGGACGCCATGCTTTCCAGCATAGTTACGTCCCTTTACGATCTGAGTTCAAATCCCGCCGAGGTTGACTTTGCCTTTCATCCTTACGGGGTCGATAAAATAAAGTACCAGTAATGCACTGGGTAATTACTGGCCTTGTGCCTAAAGTAGAAACAATTATTAAAGCAGGTCACATATCAGGTCACATGATATTAGGTCATGTAATGTCAGGTCATGTGATGTAAAGCCAGGTCAGGTCGGCTCGGGTCAGGTGATGCTCTCCTCAAAGCTGACTTGCCTTTGACTATACTATTCATCATCATCATCATTTTCACCCGTTGGCATGGGTTGGACATGGTCTGTTTGATCCTGTGTTTCACAGCACCGTGGCCACCTTTCCTGAGGTCAACCCATTTAGACCCTGCGGTGTATCAAAACTAAATCCGAATAATGGTCAGTTGGTAGGGTAATTAATGGTCAGCCAAATATCTTTTATATATACCACAGCTATAAAATACTCGGCCAAATTTACAGTCTTCGTCATATGTGTGGTCAACTTTACCCATGTATGGAAATATGGAGGCTAAACAGTGATTATGTTGATCATCATAGTCTACTTGAAACCATCCAATTCCATCACAAAATTATTTCTTTTATTCCCCAAATAACATTTTATTACATATCATTGTCTGTCTATTTTCATTGCATAATATCAATAGCACCAATAATTTCCACATAAGCATTAATTGTTGATTCAACAGGTTGGTTTGGGTTATAGGACATATTTCAATTATTTTGTATCAGACCATACCATAGAATCAGTGGGTGATGATGATGATGATGATGATGATGATTATTTTATATACACTTATATTTTCATGGTAAAGCCTTCACCTCACATAATATCGAATCTATGAGATTTTGAAAGTATCTATTTTGAGAACAATACCTTAACATCAGTTTGAGCGACCAGTTACAGCCAGTTTCAACAGAAAGAGGTAGAGAATTCTGGCCGGTTTTGGTCGGTTTGAACATTAAAGGGTTAACATTTACATTAGACTATATTTACTATTGTATTGTCATAGTAAACACTTTACCTCACATAATTATCTCCCATAATATTGAATCTACAAGATTTTGATATTATATATATTGAAAACAATACCTTAACATAAGTATGAGCAACCAGTTATGTATGGTTTGAACAGAAAGAGGTGAGAGAAATTTGGATGGATATGGCTGGTTTAAATGCTAAAGGGTGAACACATCTTGACAATGGTTGTGATAGGGGCCATGAGCAAGTTATTCTTAAACTGAACTCAAGACAATTTCTTATAACCCATTGTTGTTTGCAGATAAACCAAAATATAGCAATAAGGCCAGGTCAGGCTTCTGTCTGCTACTGGTACCATGTAATCCTTCATAGTCGAGTGGTCATTGACTAAACAATCTCCCACACTAGATGCTGGTCTGGTGGGGAGGGTTAGTTGAACCCCAGCAACACAAAAAAAAAACAAGTGATTTTTCTCTTTGATCCTTACAGGGTAGGTAAAATAAAGTACCAGTCATGAATTGAGGTTAATTTAACTGACAAACTCTTCCCCACCACAAAAGTAGTGTAGCCTTGTAAGAAATTAGTACTAGTACTTCTATTACCACTAGTACTTCTACTACTACCACTAGTACTATAAGTAGCACTACTATTACTAGTAGTAGTAGTAGTAGTACTACTACTACTACCACCACCACTACTACTGCTGCTACCAGGCAAAGAAGAAACACTAGACCAGACCAGATCAGAACTAAATTGTATTTCCATATTTATAGCCATTTCTTCTACAGTTTTTAAAACCCAGACTAAGATTGACTTTACATCTCATTCTCCCCGGGGGGGGGGGGGGGGCATGTCCATAAAATACATGGCTGTCTACAACAATGGGGAACAATTAAACTGTCTAAACTCCTCAACAACAACAGCAACAACAAGGAATTAGTGGCCTTATGCCAATGTGAGAAAACCATTATCATTATACTGTTATTACTATTTCAATATGGCGGTGGGTAATCGGTCAGACGTCATGTTTTGTGGCATAGAGTTACATCCCTTTATGTTCTGAGTTCAAATCCCACCAAGGTTAGCTATGCCTTTCATCCTTACAGAGTCGATAAAATAAAGTACCAGTAACACACTGGGTCAATTTAATCGACTTTCCCTTCCCCAAATTGCTGGCCTTGTGCCTCAATTAGAAACCACCACTACTACTACTGCTGCTACTACTACTACTACTACTGCTACTGCTGCTGCTGCTACTATTATTAACATTAATTAATTCAATCTTTGACAGCCAAAGTCTTTTTTTTGGGGGGGGGGGTATTTTTTGTTGTTTTTATGTGTTTTATTTTGTACTTGTTTAGGAATTAGTAAAACTGAGACAAATATAAGAACTCCTGGGAAATATACTGGGTTTGTGTGTGTATATATGTATGTGTGTATACATGTATGTGTATACAAGTATATAGATTGAGAGACAAATATAAGTACTGCTGGGAAATAAACTGGGTTTCTGTGTATGTAGATGTGTGCATACATGTGTATATATGCGCCTGTATATACATGTGTGTATAAACGGGCGATATGTGTATGAGAATACCTGTATGTGTATATACCTGTATGTGTGTATACCTGTGTGTGTATTATTTTGTTTTTTAATTAAGTCAGAATTAGTCTGTTAATAGACTTTGAGGGAGGTGTGGGGTGTGGAGGGGGGGGACTGGTTTGACAAGAATAAGCTGTGGAAATGAGTCAATAACAGTTTCTAATAGTTCAAACAATGGAACTACTACCACTACTACTACCACCATTACTACTACTACTTCTACCACTACTACTAACACTACTACTACAACCACCACCACCACCACCACCAGCACAATTACTTCTACAACCACCATGACCACCACCACTACTACTAATACTACTACTACCAGTAGTGAATCCATGATCTCCAAGTTACAAGTCTATGAGGGATTGTATTTAGGTATACTCAACCAAATAGTTTGATGAGTCAGATATCCAGTTGAATGCTCAGTTTTGAAACCTTCAGAGAATCCATCACCACTAAATATAATTAGGTAACATGAGAAGGTACAGCTTAACCCTTTAGATACCAACCCTTCTATTTATTCCTGAGTAGGTTGGGGGAGGGGCAGAGTCCTGAAATACTTCTTCCAGCAGATCCGGTCAGAAGCAACTGTTTCCAGCAGATCCGGCTGGAACCCAAGCGAGACCAGCCAAGCTCACTCATAAGCTCGGATACCAACCCATTCAATTTAAAAAGAAAAAAAAAGTTTTTATTTCAATTAAAATCTTCCCCCATAATTTACATAAGACGCTTTTGTTCATTTATAATACAAACAGTGTGTTTAATAATTAATAATAAAATAATCAATAATTTTAGTTAATCCTTATTAATTATTAATTAAGCCAACTAGAGTGTCTTACATTAGTAATGTATGATAGTAATAAAAGGGTTAATCTCCTCTTTAGTGAAGGCGCATGGCTTAGTGGTTAGTGCATTGGGCTTGCAATCGAAAGTTTGTGAGTTCAATTCTCGAACCAGGTGATGTGTTGTTTCCTTGAGCAAGACATTTTATTTCACGTTGCTCCAGTTTATTCAGCTGTAGAAATGAGATTATAGGACTGGGGTCCCTATCATTAAATCACCCAAGACACCTCCAACGAGATATACCTTGGAGGAGGCCAGCTAAACCTGCATAGATAGATAACAGGATAAACAGACATTAGATAACTGATAAATGTTTTATTAATAGAGCTGACCAAGTCAAAATCATCTTACAGAGAGTTGATGAAGGTCTCCAGTGGTAAGAGATGGGTGAAGTACAGTAAAATGAGATGAGATGAGATGAGGGCCAGGCCTGATTAAGTCCTTGTGAGGCCCTAACGACTCAATCTCTTTGTTACCATATTTCTGGAGGAATTCAGTAACATAACCAACTTTCTCGTTATTGGATCTGAGTAGTTTTGTGTTTAGGGGCTGTTTTGTGGGGAGAGGAAAGTCGATTAAATCTACCCCAGTGCTTTATTTTACCGACCCTGTAATGGCAAAGCTAACCTTGGCAGGATTTGAACTGTGAATGTAAAGGGCCGTAACTCTATGCTCTGAAGCAAGGTGTCCAACACTTTACCAATACTTCCAATCCTTTGCAATAATGTTATTGAAAATGAATTCAGTTGGATTATTAAAATCAAATCAGATCAAATGAACAAACATATGACACAGAAATCTCTACATCTGTAAGTATGTGTGTGTGTCTATGTGTGTGTAAGTATATGTGTGTATGTCTGTGTGTGTATGTCTATGTGTGCGTATGTCTGTGTGTGTGTAAGTATATGTGTGTATGTCTATGTGTGTGTGTCTCTATGTGTGTGTGTCTATGTCAGTGTATGTCTATATGATATGTATGGATATATAGGTGTATGTATATATGTCTATATATTCATATATGTATAAATAAAATAAAAGCACCTATTAATAATTATTAACAAAAAAGGTAGGAAATCTGTATTAACAGAGAAATAATTCGATATAACTTTATAAATAATTAATAGAATACCAAAGCAGAAAAAAAAGTAATAATGATGTGATAATGATAAAAATTGTATTAATTATTCATGTGATTAGTAATGAATAAGGACAGGTAACAGCTTTTTTTTTTTTCTCACTCTCTCACTGTCTCGGTCTTTCATTCTCTCTCTCTCTCTCTCTCTCGGTCTTTCATTCTCTCTCTCTCTCTCTCACTCGGTCTTTTTTCACTCTCTCTTTCCCAGTCTTTCTTTCTCTATCAAATAATATATCGACTCTGAAAGTACTTTCCTCTCACTCTCTTTCTCTCATATATATATATGTATGTGTTTGTATGTCATATATATATATATATATAGATAGATGTATGAGTTTGTAAACCTTATATATATATATACGTATATGTGTGTAAATGTTATATACATATAAGTATCTGTGTATACATATATACATACATATACATATATATATATATATATATATATATAGTATGGATACCTTACTATTCACATCTAGATGAAATACAATTTTGTGTTTATGAAATATTCATGAGGGCGCCCCATTCAATCTATATAACACTGCAGGAGAGAGAACAATCAAAGCTAGGAGAGAGAGAGAGAGAGAGAGAGAGAGAGAGAGAGAGAGAGAGAGAGAGAGAGAGAGAGAGAGAGAGTTTTGTGGAATCTATGGTTTATAATATTGTTTGGGACAGTAACAGGAAGTAGAGAGTGGTTGCACAGAGAAGGAGAGTGAAGAAAGTTGCCCAAGAGAGAGAGAGAGAGTTTGGTGAAATCTATAGTTTATAATATAGGAGAGAGAATAAAGCTTGCCGGGGGGGGGGGGGAGAGAGAGAGAGAGAGAGAGAGAGAGAGAGAGAGAGAGAGAGAGTTTTGTGGAATCTATAGTTTATAATATTGCTTGGAAGAGTAGCAGGAAGAATCGAGTCTGGTTACAGAGAGGAGAGAGAATAAAGCAGGTCTGGGAGAGACACAGAGATAGTTTTGTGGAGTCTATGTTCAATAATATTGCCTGGGACAGCAGCAGGAAGTATAGTTAGTGTAGTTGCACACAGCATGAGAGAGAATAAAGCTTGTCCAGGACAGACAGACATAGAGAGAGAGTTTTGTGGAATCTATGATCTATATCATAGCCTGGGACAGCAGCAGGAAGTATTAGGAATGTGCTTACAGACAGCAGGAGAGAGGAGAAGCTTGTCCAATACAATACAACACAAGTGTCGGCCATTTTGTCAGGACAGCCAGCAAAAATTTCCAAAGGGGACAAAACTCTATTTGTATATACATATATAATAAAGTGCCTATAACTTGAGTGTATACGTGTGTTTGTGTAACTATATATATTTATATATATATACACACACACACACACATATATCATCATCATTTGAACATCCACTTTCCAGTTAGCAATGGTTGATATATATATATATATATATAATAAATTCAGATGATAAAGAAGTGATCTTAAATTATTTACTGCATTCTTCCATGTATACCACGCATTTTCTTTGCACATTTTTCTTGTAAAAAATTGTTTCTACTTTAGGCACAAGGCCATAAATTACCCAGTGCATTACTGGTACTTTTATTTTATCGACCCCGTAAGGATGAAAGGCAAAGTCAACCTCGGCGGGATTTGAACTCAGATCGTAAAGAGAACTATGCTGGAAAGCATAGCGTCCGACCCTCTACCGATACTGCCAAACAATTAATGCACATTATACAGATATGTGCCACAATACAAGGAAGAATCTGGTAATTCTTTACAATAGTTTCAGTAAATCACTCAGAAAATACAATGCCAGAACAATATAATAAAAAAAAAAATAAAGGAAAAAAATACATATATATATTTAAACTAGCTAAATATCCATGTAATTACTTTTTACTTGTGTTATATATAAACCAGTATTAAACTATTAGACCATTATCAAAACAGTACATAGATACTTGGAATAGTAGAGTGTGACTATATTAGAAAGAGTTGGGGCCCCGACAACTGAGCTTTTGCCATTTCGACAGCTAATATCAGTAACAATAGTTTATTCAATTTTCTCAACTATTATTGAGATCAACTGCTATTACAGGCAATTTTTATGATTGGGACATTCACATTTTTCAAATTTCAAACTCTGTAAATTCATACACACACATATATATATATATATATATATATATATATATATATATATACATACATACACATGCGATGAAATACCAATGAAAGTTGGAAAATCACTGATGAAGGACTTATTTTATTCATATGTAACCCATGTGCAACCATGCAGCACTCAATTCTTCTCATATATATGTATATATATATATACGTATATATATGCGTATGTGTGTGTCTATTATCATCAGCAAAGAATGAAACAGAATGAAACCTAAACAAACAAACAAAACCATCAAAAGATGGATTAAGTGGGGCAAGTACAGAGAGAAAACAAAAGATATATATATATATATAAATATGTGTGTGTATATATATATATATAAATATGTGTATATATAAACACACACACACCACACACAGTACAATGCTGAGAGAAAAAGAGAGAGGGAAAGAGATAAACAAAGAGAGAGAGAGGGAGTGTGAAAGAAGAAACTAGGAAGGAGAAAAGGGAGTGGGCGGTGGGGAGTGGAGC
>CAXHJY010000418.1:12500-22500 GCA_964016885.1 Eledone cirrhosa | reverse complement strand
TGTGTGTGTGTGTATCTTTGTATGTGTACACAAGAGATGTAACGTCTCTCCCTCCCTCCACCATCACTATAGTCATGAGAAATGTGACACTCCGCCCACCACCACCATCATCACTACAGTCACAATGTCCCTTCGGTATACAGCTGGTGTAAGGCTTACTTTGATATTAATGGAAAAGTGTCAACCAAAGGTTTCTTTGAAACAAAGCCAGGAACACACAGTTCCTCCCCTGCCTTGCCTCTACACACACTCTCTCTCTCCCCCTGCTCCCTTCTCTCTATCTCCATCTCCCCCTCTCTCCCTCCCTGCCCCTCTCTCTCTCTCTCCAGACAAACACACATCATGTCAACTCATTAGTGTTGCATGCTCACAGCATCATTAATATATAACACAGACCTGTTTAACACCTGTAAGTGTTATAAACACCCCACCCATCCACCACATACCTTTATCACCAACCTTACCCATCAATCCACCCAACCACCCATCTAACAAGCCATCCACACACACCTCTTATCTCAGAGCTTACACACCCAAACCACCCAGCAAGCCACCTACAACCACCCTTATCTCCAAACTTTCCCACCCATCCACCCCTATCTCCAAGCTAACACAAAGCAAGCCACCCACACCCACCCCTATTTCCCAAGCTTAGGTACTATTATTCCCAGCTAATTAAGGGATAACCTATAAACTTGTTAGTTAAGTGCATACAAGGAAAGTGTGAGGGAGATGGAGTGGGGGGGGGGGGGGAAGGGTGTGAGGAGGGAGGGAGGGAGGTTAGGAAATTTATGAACAAATGAAAGAAAGATAACAATTCCCATTACGGGGTGGCAACAGGGTGGGGCTTGGGCTCATTATCTCTTTATTATTATTGTTATTATTATTGTTACTATTATTACTGTGCAAAGCAAGCTGTGTGAAACATGGGCATGGATTTATCTCCGAGTGTGTGTGTATGCATGTATGTGTACATGTATATGTATGCATGTATGTGTGTATACATGTAAGCATGTGTATGTGTGTGCTTGTGTATATATTAGTATGCATGCATGTGTGTGTGCAGGTATGTATACACGTGTGTATATATATATACGTGTGTGTGTATACATGTATGCATGTGCTTGTATGTGTGTATGCTTCTGTGTATGTGTGTATGTTGGACTCCACAGACCAACAACATACTATACAACACCACTGGTCATACTAAAACACTTAATTCTATATTAAATGTGAAGTCAATATTAGAGATTCCCAGCAATATAGGAACAAAGCAAACTGGATGGTCATAACTGGAATATGATTGATCATAGGACTTCTTGATCATGGCTGACCAGGGGCTAAACAGCATCAACAACAGTATATAGGACTACTTGATCCGAGTTGACCTAGGGTTAAACAACAACAGTAGCAGTACATAGGACACTACTTGACCAGGACTGACCTAGGGTTAAACAACAACAGTAGCAGTACATAGGACACTACTTGACCAGGACTGACCTAGGGTTAAACAACAACAGTAGCAGTACATAGGACACTTGACCAGGACTGACCTAGGGTTAAACAACAACAGTAGCAGTACATAGGACACTACTTGACCAGGACTGACCTAGGGTTAAACAACAACAGTAGCAGTACATAGGACACTACTTGACCAGGACTGACCTAGGGTTAAACAACAACAGTAGCAGTACATAGGACACTTGACCAGGACTGACCTAGGGTTAAACAGTAGCAGTACATAGGACACTACTTGACCAGGACTGACCTAGGGTTAAACAACAACAGTAGCAGTACATAGGACACTTGACCAGGACTGACCTAGGGTTAAACAGTAGCAGTACATAGGACACTACTTGACCAGGACTGACCTAGGGTTAAACAACAGTAGCAGTACATAGGACACTATTAGACCAGGACTGACCTAGGGTTAAACAACAACAGTAGCAGTACATAGGACACTACTAGACCAGGACTGACCTAGGGTTAAACAACAACAGTAGCAGTACATAGGACACTACTTGACCAGGACTGACCTAGGGTTAAACAACAACAGTAGCAGTACATAGGACACTACTTGACCAGGACTGACCTAGGGTTAAACAACAACAGTAGCAGTACATAGGACACTACTTGACCAGGACTGACCTAGGGTTAAACAACAACAGTAGCAGTACATAGGACACTACTTGACCAGGACTGACCTAGGGTTAAACAACAACAGTAGCAGTACATAGGACACTACTTGACCAGGACTGACCTCTCCTCTATCCCCCTCCCCCACCCCTATATTACCCACTACACTCTTGGCCCCTCCCCTCTACCAAAAAAAACTGTGTGCCTAATCAATAGATTGTCCGGGAGAGGCCAGCTCTGCCAGTCTGTCATGTCTAAAGGTTCAATCGATGAACCTGCTGCTACATGGTCACTAGAATTGCTAAAAAAAAGCAGCTAACTCTCTTTCAAATCACACCAAAACATTAGTGGTCATTGTTGGAATTATCATTTATCAGAGTAAGGGTCCTGTTTAATTAGAAGACAGAGGCTTACTGTAGTGTGTGTGGAGTGATGTGGTGGGGTTTCTAAACAACTTGTGTGTGTGTGTGTGTGTTAACAGGGAAATGGGACATTTAATGATGATTATATTACAGAGAGAGGGGGTGACCAGGAAATGAAAAGTGTTGTTCCAAAGATTTCTGACATATATATATTTATATATATATATGTAAGTATGAATGTTTGTATATCTAATATAACCTAGTCAGGGTTTGTACCTTCCTCTATATCCACTCTGCTTCTTCCTATGCATAAAGTACTCCTCTCATTTGTGGTCTTCCTGGTCTCACTCTCTTGCCCCCCCCCCCCCCCCTATATACACACACACACAGAGAGAGCAGATATTCAAGAACCACAGAGCCCTAGCTATAAACCTTGCTTGTTACTAATCCCTCTCTGACAGGTACTGGCTGTGTTATATCTCAAACAAAGGGTCCTTTATATGATTAGTAAACTCACCTCTTCTACAACCAAGCCCTCTTTGAAATAGTTCAGCATTCATAGAACAGGGGGTGGTGGTTACTGAGAGGTACTGTTTCCAATTTTCCTTCCTTCCTTCCTTCCTTCCTTCCTTCATGCCATACTTTCATATCAATAATACTACTGTGGGAAAGTACAGATGGCTGTGTTGCTAGGTTACCAAACAAACCAATCAAGAGCTCTTTACAAAAAGTTGTATAAAAGCCATGGGATTGGTTGTCTGGAAGAATCAATAAGAGTGTCAGACAAAACTATATTGGGATATTTCATTTCCGGGTCTCTTAAATGTTCAGAGTTAAAATCCTGCTTAGATAGGACCAACTTTTTTTTCACCCTTTTTAAGGCCAATAAATAATGGTGATGATGATGAGACAAGGCCCCTAAAATTGTTGTGGGTAGGAACAGTTGATTCTAACATACTTCAACTGGCACTGAAACAAGATCCCTAAATTTTTTGTGACTTTGGCTGCCTCATGTGTCTAAAGACATGGGATGTATTGATAGATGTAACTGACCGTGGTATTTGGAGCACTTTGGTTGCCTCGTGTCTCAAGTGCAGGTGTTTCTAAGTCTCACGTCTATGGAATACTCAACCATATTTACATGCTGATCCAATGACCAAGCAGGTAGTTGTTCAATTGGTAAAACAACTATATATCCATCATTAAAACCGAGATCTATGTACTGTGTGTGTAGGGCTGAATTCTAAATTAAGTCCTTTTGAGGCCTGAAGTATTTTAAAAGATTAAGGTGACCTCACCCTAGGGTATATAAAGTCTGCCAAACAAAAGTTTTTTTAGGGGAAATAACATACATTTAATTTGAATAAAATGGGGACCGAAACGTGTTTATTTTACTTAATGGTTTAATCTCACCCTGCATATGTGTGTGTTCATATGTGTATGTGTGTGTTCATGTGTGTGTGTGTGTGTTCATGTGTGTGTGTTCATATGTGTGTGTCAGCACTCAACCCAGAGGACATTGTAAAGTTCAACGCTGCATGTGTGTGTATATATATATATATATATATATATATATATGTGTGTATACCTACACACACACATATATATATATGTATGCATATCTATACAAGAAGACATGTAAACGATCATGAGTGTTTGTACATATATATGTGCATGTGTATATATATATACACAATTGTATTTATATATGTATGCATTCGTATTTGGCTGCAACTGAGCATGAATACGTGATTTATAAGTATAGCAAGGTTGGACACACACACACACACACAAGGGTTGGACACACACACACACAAGGGTTGGACACACACACGAGTGTGTTGTTAGCAAGAAGCCAAGTTGGCAACATTTATAAAATGTCAGACGCCTGGTATATCGATACATTAGTTCGTAGATATAAACTAATATATCTTATAACTATATAACTACTCTCACTTTACAAGGGTCAGTTTGTTAGAGTCATGGAATGGTGCTACTACTACTAATAATAATAATAATTGTTTCTACTTTTGGCACAAGGCCAGCAATTACCCCAGTGCATTACTGGTATTCATTTTATCGACCCCGTAAGGATGAAAGGCAAAGTTGACCTCGGTGGGATTTGAACTCAGATACTGCCAAGATAGCAACATCATAGTAGTAGTAGTAGTAGTAGTAGTAGTACATAGATAGAGATTGAGAGTTACTAGTGTAGAATAGTAAGACCAAATTCAATACTTATGCGGGTAGTGTGTAGGTATTGCAAAGAGCTCAGCCGTCTGGCAGTAACTTTTTAGAATATATATATAAACAGACACACACACTCACATTATATATATATATATATATATATATATATATATATATATATATATATATATATATATATATATATATATATATATATACTATGGGACAGAGACACAAACATACACTATAGGGGGGGAGGGAGGACAAACCAAGCCACACAATTGTTTAATCCGTTAGAAATAGTAATAAAATATTTCTAAAACCCCAACAGACTTTTCAGAAGAAAAATATGAAATATATGTGTGTATGTGTGTGTGTGTGTGTGTGTGTGTGTGTGTGTGTGTGTGTGTGTGTGTGTGTGTGTGTGTGTGTGTGTGTGTGTGTGTGTGCGCGCGCATGACATACATAAAGAGAGACAGGATAGTCGAGGCTGGAAGGTCTTAAATACTAGGAATGTCGAAACCAGATCTGACCAGCTAGGGCTAAACAGTAACAAGGAATACAGCAGGACAGAGAGAGGTGAGAGGTAGAGACTGTATTAGAGAGGTGAGAGGTAGAGACTGTATTAGAGAGAGATAGGGGGAGGGGCAGTTGGAATAATGAGAAAGCATGGTAACTAAGAGAACAGTTTGAGGAAAGAGAGAAGGGAATTAGGGGAACATGGAATCTGGGTTTATGTGTGTGTATAATGAACGGGTCTCACCCACCTTATGTCTCTCTCTCTCTCTCTCTCTAGAGAGAGGGCTAGAGAGACAGTAAAATGTGATGATAGAGGGAGAGAATGTGAAGCAGTGACAACAGCACAACAACCACCAGCACCACCACCACTATCAACAACAGCACAACAACCACCACTATCAACAACAGCACAACAACCAGCACCACCACTATCAACAACAACCACCACCACTACCACTATCACTATCAACAACAGCACAACAACAACCACCACCACCACTATGAACAACAGCACAACAACCACCACCACCACCACTATGAACAACAGCACAACAACCACCACCACCACCACTATGAACAACAGCACAACAACCACCACCACCACCACTATGAACAACAGCACAACAAACACCACCACCACCACTATCAACAACAGCACAACAACCACCACCTTCTCCACTGCCTGAATGGAACACTGGTTTCCATAGAAACATTTCAAATGGTTTATAATGTCAATAAGACGGTAATTCCTTACTACTACTACTACTACCACACCATCACAGCTACACAATAACCACCAACACTACTAATAGGTACTCAACAACCACAACCACTATTACCACCACCACCAACAACAACTAACCAGACCGAAACGACTAAATTAGAAGGAAAAAAAATGGTAAAAATAATTGTTATTTTCAACCAATCAACACCAGGCTACTATTTACTGCCACTACATTGATCTTCTGTCCTCATGCCAATACTCCCTCCCTCTCTTTCCCTTCTGGTCACAATGAGCCGACTGTATACAGATGTGTGTGTGTGTGTGTGTATATATATATATATATATGTGTGTGTGTGTGTATTTGTTTTATGTATTATATACACATAAAACAAATATATATATATATATATACACAGACAGAGACACCACAGCAAACACCTACAAAGAGGGATCTTTGTTTGAATGTGTGTGTGAGGGCGAAAGGAAAATGAAGAGAGAGTGGAGATGAGAAAGAGAGGAGTGAGAGAAGAGTGATTTGGAGAGGAAGGCCAAATAAGAGAGAAGAGGCGAGAGAAGACCAAAAAAGAGAGAAGAGGGAGGAGAAGACCAAAAAAGAGAAGAGGGGGGAGAAGACCAAAAAAGAGAAGAGGGGGGAGAAGACCAAAAAAAGAGAAGAGGGGGGAGAAGACCAAAAAAGAGAGAAGAGGGGGAGAAGACCAAAAAAGAGAGAAGAGGGGGAGAAGACCAAACAAGAGAAGGGGAGAAGGAAGAGGAGAGACAGACAAAACAAGAGAGAGAGGAGAAGGCGAAAAGCAAACAAGAGAGAGAGAGAAGGAGAAAAGCAAACAAGAGAGAGAGAGAGAAGAGGAGGAGGAGGAGGAATGCTAATCTTATAATTTGTGTTGTGTGTTAATGTTTTTGTTAGAAGGTGGTAAGGAAGAAATAGAACGAGGACAGTGGTGGGTGTCTCTTTTACCCACAAAACACCACCCCCGCTATACAACGATTGTGTAATGTTTGCCTGTTGTTGCTGTATTTTACTGCTAGCTTTATTTATTTCTATTCTTTGCTTTACATTTTTTAAATAAAAGGATATACTGGTTTTTTTGTTGTTGCGGGGGTCGTTTTTATATTTATTGTTGTTCCTTTTTTGTCTTCTAGTCAGATATACAGGGTGTCTCCCATAAAATGTATACGTATATTTATTAGAATGATGTTGAAGTATGTATACATTTTTGGGGCACTCACATTATATATATATATATAAATATATATATATAACAAAACGTATGACCCCGACGGCAGAGCTCAAGCTGTTTCGACGGCTATTTCTGGAGTCCAGAAATAGCCGTCGAAACGGCTTTTCCTATATATATATATATATTAAAATAACAGATTAAAGTTTAAGCAAAGAATCGCTGCTTTCACCCTTAACGGGATCTTCTGAAACTCAGATTTACTCTACGGTTCTTATATATTTATCGAGCCCTCTTTGGATTTTAGTCTTCAAATGTATTATTACTATATATATAAATGAAAGGTATAGAAAGTATTGTAGCAAGAAGCCAACAGTATTCCATAGAGAGAGAGAGAGAGAGAGAGAGAGAAATAATTTCTAACTCTCTATTTATTATAGTGTATCTTTCTCTCTATATATATTTCTGCCAGACACACTATTTCTCTCTCTCTCCTCCTAACTCTCTCACTCCCGCCTTCATTCATAGTCGGACACCGACCGAGAGAGCCAGGCAGTCAGGCCATAACAACAGTCACACTAGAAAAGAAACAAGAGTTGGATAATGGAGGAGGGTGGCAATAGGGGGGGGGGGATAGGACACTCTCCCTCTGCCACCCCCATCTATCGCTCTCATATATATATAGCGAGAGAGAGATCGCTCTCTTTCCCCAGCTATATATTTATATATATATCTCTTTCCCCAATTCTCTCTCGCTATCTTTCCCCATCTATCTATCTCGCTATCTTTCCCCAGCTATCTCTCTCTCTCTCTCTTCCCAGCTATCTCTCTCTCGCCTTCTATTTATCTATCCCTAGACTGCCTTAATACACATCCCATTGCTTCGCCGCCGCCACCACTACCACCACCACACCATTCGTGAGCCTTACTGTTGTTATACCCCCCTGCCCCTCTCTGTGTGGGCTTTGTTGTTGTTGTAGTACAATAATATAAAGGAAGAGTCCATAATAAATTGTCCCACCTGTCAATAGACAACAAAGGGGAGGGGGGCTCTATTGGGACAGAAAAAATAGGACGAGATGGGTAATGGTGGTAGGAGAGGGAAGTATTGTAGAGGGGGGAGGAAGAAAGTGAGGCGACGAGGAAAATGAATGAAATGAAAGTACAGGGAGATAGATTGGAGTGTGTGTGTATATACATACATATATATATTATACATATATACACATATATATATATTATACATATATACACATATATATATATTATACATATATACACATATATATATAATGTATATAGCCATGAAGCTACAGCAGTGACACAAGGGGCCAGGAGTTTCATTGCCCGTAGGCACACTAATATAGCGAAAGAGAGAGCGACTGATAAACAGTGAGTGTGAGAGAGAGAATGTGTGAGTGTGAGAGAAAGAGTGTGTGTGTGTGTGAGAGAAAGAGTGTGTGTGTGTGTGTGTGTTATAGAACAATAGAAATAAAAACAAAATCTCACTATCCAAAACTGATCCAGCTCACAAAAACTTGCTAAATAGCTACCTAGTTAAGCTATCTAGCAGGCAAGCTAGTTAGCCAAATAGCTACCTAGCAGGCAAGCTAGTTAGCCAAATAGCTACCTAGCAAGCAAGCTATCTAACAAGGCTACCAGCTACACTGTCTAATATAGAAGTGTGTTTTCTGTTGGTTTAGTTTTTAAACAGAGCAGTTTCTAAACTTATTAAAAATAAACCATGGTTGGCTAAATGGAATAATGAGATTTTATTTGAAGACAATGTCAGCTGTTTCATGCATCAAGTGTTTAGAAAGGTTTCACATCTTAATATATATATATATATATATACATACATACAAATCTAATATAGAAATGGCTTCTACAGGACTAGAACCGTTTCATTCGAAGGAAATCATCAGGAAGGCTGGCTTACATATGTAATGCGGTGGTATTTGTATGTTTTCTAGTAGTTGGTAAAGGGGTAACCACAGTAGTAAGGTACTCAATACATTAGTAGAGTGTATACACTCAACTAATGTATTGAGTACTTCTTACTACTGTGGTTACCCCCGATTGAACCTGGGACTCATATATATAAAGAAATCATTATTATTATTCAGTGTGTTACTGGTACTTTATTTTATCGACCTTAAGGATGAAAGGCAAAGCTGACCTCGGTGGGATTTGAACTCAGAACGTCAAATGATGTCTTCTTTTAACAATAAGCCACAAAGATATCAGTTTGTGCTGCTGGCATATAAACGATTATACAGAGCCTCTTGGCTATACCCGCCCCCACTACTTGACCGATGCTTATTTTATCGACCCTGACAAATGGGATGAAAGAAAAAAAAAAAAGAAAAAAAAAAAAAAAAAAAAAAAAAAATCAATTATCGATTCTAGGGTTATATGCTGGAGAAAAAGAAAAAAAAAACGAGCTGTGAGGAGGATAAAGAGGGAAGGCGCGAGGAGGAGGAAAAACGAAGATAGTGAGGACGAAGTTCCACTGAAATTCCTAAACTTCCAAACTCTAAATAAGAATTAAGCCTGATTTCGTTATTGTGAGATTATATATATATACGAGAGAGAGAGGAGGGGGGGGGTCTGCGGTGCTGAGACCGAGGAGACCACTAACCATGGGAGTACTCGATACACAGGGGAGATGTAGAGTGGGTATAGAGAAATGTAAAATATATATATATATATATATATATATATATATATAAATCAAGAAAGTCGAGTGACACGGTTTGCTATACAGTAAGGGCTTTAATCACATTGCTGACAATTGTTTCTCTGAACTGGTAGGTCTAGAGATCGCTACCCGCCTCTTTCGCAACATCACTATGGAAACGCCTTGTTGAGTG